>JANJXV010000791.1:337500-362595 GCA_024803745.1 Megascapheus bottae | reverse complement strand
AGATTTAGGGTTAGAGTTAGGGTTAGGGTAAGGGCTAGGGATAGGGTTAGGATTAGGGTTTTGGTTAGGGTAATTGTTAGCATTAGGGTTAGGGTTAGGTTTAGGGTTAGGGTTAGGTTTAGGTTTAGGGTTAGGGTAAGGGTAAAGGTTAAGGTTTGGGTTAGGGTTAGGGTTAAGGTTATGGTTAAGATTAGATTTAGGGTTAGGGTAAGGGTTAGATTAAGGTTAGGGTAAGGTTTAGGGTTAGGGTTAGGGTTAGGGTTAGAGTTAGGTTTAGGGTTAGGGTAAGGGTAAGGGATAGGGTTCGGTTTAGGGTTAGGGTTACGTTTAGGGTTAGGGTTAGGGTTAGGGTCAGATGTAGGGTTAGGGTTAGGGTAAGGGTAAGAGTTAAGGATAGGGATAGGGTTAGGTTTCGGGTAAGGTTTAGGGTTAGGGTTAGTGTAATGGTAAGGGTAAGGGTTGGGTTAGGGTTAGGGTTAGGGTTAGGGTTAGCCTTAAGGTATGGGTAAGGGTTAGGTTTAGGGATAAGGTAAGGGTAAGGGTTAGGGTTAGGGTTATGTTTAGTGTAAGGGTTAGGGTTAGCTTTAGGGTAAGTGTAAGTTTTAGGTTTGGGGTTAGGATTAAGATTACGGTTAGTGTAAGGGTACGGGTTAGGGTTAGGGTTAGGGTTAGGGTTAGGTTTAGGGTAAGGGTACGGGTAAGGGTTAGTGTTAGTGTTAGGGTTAGGGTTAGAGTAAGGATTAGGGTTAGGGTTAGGGTTAGGATAGGGGTTAGGGTAAGGGTCAGGTTTAGGGTTAGGGTTAGGGTAAGGATTAGGTTTAGGGTTAGGGATTAGATTAGGGTTCGGGTTAGGTTTGAGTTAGGGTTAGGGTTAGGGTTAGGGTTAGGGTTAGGGTTAGGTTTAGGGTTATGATAAGGTTTAGGGTTAGGGTTAGTGTTAGAGTTAGAGTTAGGTTTAGGGTTAGGGTAAGGGTAAGGTTTAGGTTTAGGTTAAGGGTTAGGGTTAGGGTTAGGGTTAGGATTAGGGTAGCGTTAGGGTTAGGGTTAGGGTAAGTGTTAGGGTTAGTGTTAGGGTTAGGGTTAGGGTTAGGTTAACGGTTAGGGTTAGGGTAAGGGTAGTTGTTAGGGTTAGGGTTAGGGTTAGGTTTAGTGTTAGGGTTAGGGTTAGGGTTAGGGTAAGGGTAAGTGTTAGGGTTAAGGTTAGGGTTAGGGTTAGGTTTAGGGTTAGGGAAACGGTAAGGTTTAGGTTTAGGATTAGGGTTAGGGTAATGGTTACGTTTAGGGTTACGGTTAGGGTTAGGTTTAGGGTTAACGTTAGGTTAAGGGTAAAGGTTCGGGTCAGGGATAGGGTTAGGGTTAAGTTTAGGGTTAAGGTTAGGGTTAGGGTAAGTGTTAGGGATAGGGTTAGGGTAAGTTTTAGGGTTAGGGTTAGAGTTAGGGTTAGAGTTAGGTTTAGGGTATGGGTAAGGGTTAGGGTTAGGGATAAGGTAAGGGTAAGGGTTAGGGTTAGGGTTATGTTTAGTGTAAGCGTTAGGGTTAGGTTTAGGGTAAGTGTAAGTTTTAGGTTTAGGGTTAGGATTAAGATTAGGGTTAGTGTAAGGGTACGGGTTAGGGTACGGGTTAGGGTTAGGGTTAGGGTTAGGTTTTGGGTTAGGGTACGGGTAAGGGTTAGTGTTAGGGTTAGGGTTAGGGTTAGAGTAAGGATTAGGGTTAGGGTTAGGGTTAGGGTAGGGGTTAGGGTAAGTGTAAATGTTAGGGTTAGGGTTAGGGTACGGGTAAGGTTTAGGGTTAGGGTCAGGGTTAGGGTTAGCGGTTAGGGTTAGGTTTAGGGTTTTGGGTTAGGGTTAGGGTAAGGGTTAGGCTTAGGGGTTAGGGTTAGTGTTAGGGTTAAGTTAAGGGTTAGGGTTAGAGTTAGGGTTAGGTTTAGGGTTATGATAAAGGTTAGTGTTAGGGTTAAGGATATGGTTAGGGTAAGGGTAAATGTTAGTGTTAGTCTTAAGGTTAGGGTTAGGGTAAGGGTTAGGGTTAGGGTTAGGGCTAGGGTTTGGTTTAGGGTTGGCTATTAAGGTTAGTGTTAGGGTTAGGATAAGGGTAAGGTTTAGGGTTAGGGTTAGGTTAGTTTTCGGGTAAGTGTAGGGTTAGGGTTAGGGTTAGGGTTAGGGTAAGTGTAAGGGTTCGGGTTAGGGTTAGGGTTAGATTTAGGTTTAGGTCTAGGGGAAGGTTAAGGGTTAGGGTTAGGGTTAGATTTAAAGTTAGGGTTAGGGTTAGGATTAGAGTTACGTTTAGGATTAGGGTGAGGGTAAGGGTAAGGGTTAGGTTTAGGGTTAGGGTTCTGGGTAGGGAAAGGGTAAGGGTTAGAGTTAGGGTTAGGGTTAGGTTAAGGATTAGGGTTAGGGTTAGGGTTAGGATTAGTGTTACCTAAGGTTTAGTGTTAGGGTTAGGGGTTAGGTTTAGGGTTAGGTTTAGATTTAGGGTTAGGGTTAGGGTAGGGTAAGGGTTAGGGTTAAGGTTAGGGTTAAGGTTAGGGGTAGGTTTAGGGTTATGGTAAGGGTAAGGGTAAGGGTTAGGTTTAGGGTTAGGGTTAGGATTAGGGTTAAGGTAAGGGTAAGGTTTAGGTTTAAGGTTAGGGTTAGGGTTAGGGTTAGGTTTAAGTTTAGGGTTAGGGTGAGGGTAAGGGTTAGGGTTAGGTTTAGGGTTAGGGTTATGGTAAGGATAGGAGTTAGGGTTAAGGTTAGGGTTAGGTTTAGGTTTAGGGTTAGGGTTAGGGTTAGGTAAGGGTAAGGGTAAGGGTTAGGGTTAAGGTTAGGGTTAGGGTTAGGTTCAGGGTTAGGGTTAGGGTTAGGGTAAGGGTAAGGGTAAGTTTTAGGGTCAGGATTATGATTAGGGTTAGCGTAAGGGTTAGGGTTAGGGTTAGGTTTAGTGTTGGGGTTAAGGTTAGGTTTAGGGTAAGGGTTACGGTTAGGGTTAGGCTTGGTTTTGTTAGGTTTAGGGTTACGGTTAGGGTTAGAGTTAGGGTTAGGGTTAGGGTTAGGGTTAGGGTTAGTATAAGGGTTAGGTTAGGGTTAGGGTAAGGGTAAGTGTTAGCGTTAAGGTTAGGCTAGGGTTAGTGTTAGAGTTAGGGTTAGGGTTAGGGTTAGGTTTATGTTAGGGTTAGGGTTAGGGAAAGGGTAAGGTTTAGGGTTAGTGGTAGGGTAAGGATTAGTGTTAGGGTTAGGGTTATGGTAAGGGTTACGGTTAGGTTTAGGGTTACGGTTAGGGTTAGGGGTTAAGGTTAGGGTCAGGTTTAAGGTTAGGGTTAGGTTAAGGATAAGAAATAGGGTTAGGAATAGGATTAGGTTTCGGTTAGGTTTAGGGTTAGCGTTAGTGTAAGGGTAAGAGTTAGGGTTGGGTTAGGGTTAGCGTTAAGGCTAGGGTTAGGGTTAGGATAAGGGTAAGGGTTAGGGTTAGGGTTAAGCTTAGGGTTAGGGTAATGCTTAGGGTTAGAGTTAGGGTTAGGGTTAGGGTAAGGGTAAGGGTAAGGGTTAGTGTTAAGTTTAGGGTTATGGTTAGGGTTAGGGTAAGGGTAAGTGTTACGGTTAGGTTTAGGTTAGCGTTAGGGTAAGGGTTAGTTTTCAGGTTAGGGTTAGGTTTAGGGTTAGGGTTAGGGTTATGGTTAGGGTAAGGATAAGGGTTAGGGTTAAGGGTAGGGTGAGGGTTAGTGTTAGGGTTAATGTTAGGGTTAGGGTGAGGGTAAGTGTACGGATTAGGGTTAGGTATATGGTTAGAGTTAGGGTAAGGTTAAGGGTTATGTTTAGGGTTGGGTTTAGGTTTAGGGTTAAGGTTAGGTTTAGGGTAAGGGTAAGGTTTAGGGTTAAGCTTAGGGTTAGGGTTAGGTTTAGGGTTATGTTTAGGGTAAGTATAAGGATTAGGGTTAGGATTAGGGTTAGGGTTAGGGTAAGTGTTAGGGTAAGGGTTAGGGTTAGGTTTAGGGTTAGGGTTAGGGTAAGGGTAAGGATTAGCGTTAGGGTTAGGTTTAGGTTTAGGGTTGGGGTATAGTTAGGGTTAGGGTTAGGGTAAGGGTAAGGGTTAGGGTTAGGCTTAGGGTAAGGCTTAGGGTTAGGGTAAGGTTTAGTGTTAGGTTTAGGGTTAGGTTTAGGGTTACGGTAAGGGTTAGGGTAGGTTTAGGATAAGGGTATGTGTTAGGGTTAGGGTTAGGTTTAGGGTTAGGGTTAGCATTTGGGTAAGGGTAAGGATTAGGGTTAGGGTAAAGGTAGGGTTAGGGTTAGGGTTATGGTTAGGGTTAGGTTTAGGGTAAGGGTTAGGGTTAGGGTTAGTGTAAGGGTAAGGATTAGGGTAAGGGTTAGGGTTAGGGTTAAGTTTAGGGTTAGTGTTAGGTTAAGGGTTAAGATTCGGGGTTAGGGTTAGAGTTAGGGTTATGGATAGGGTTAGGGTAAGCGTTAGGGTTAGGTTTTGGGTTAGTGTAAGGGTTAGGGTTAGGGTTTGGTTTAGGGTAAGTGTTAGGGTTACGGTTAGGGTTAGGATAAGGGTTAGGGTTAGGGTTAGCGTAAGGGTAAGTGTTAGCGTTAGGGTTAGGTTTAGGGTTAGGGTTTGGGTAAGGGTTAGATTTAGGGTTGGGTTAGGGTTAGGGTTAAGGTTAGGGATAGGGTTAGGGTAAGGGTTAGGGTTAGGGTTAGGGTTAAGGTTAGGTTTAGGGTAATGGTTAGGGTTAGAGTTAGGGTTAGGGTTAGGGTAATGGTTAGAGTTATGGTTAGGTTTAGGGTTAGGGTTAGGGTTATGGTTAGGGTAAGGATAAGGGTTAGGGTTAAGGTTAGGGTTAGGGTTAGGGTTAATGTTAGGGTTATTGTGAGGGTAAGTGTACGGATTAAGGTTAGGTATACGGTTAGGGTTAGGGTAAGTTTAAGGGTTAGGTTTAGGGTTAGGTTTAGGTTTAGGGTTAGGGTTAGGTTTAGGTTTAGGGTTAGGGTAAGGATTAGGGTTAGGGTTAGGGATAGGATTAGGGTTCGGGTTAGGTATGGTTTAGGGTTAGGGTTAGATTTAGCTTTAGGGATAGGGTTAGGTTTAGGGTTAGGGTTAGGGTAAGGATTAGGGTTAGGGTTAGGGATAGGATTAGGGTTCGGGTTAGGTTTGGGTTAGGGTTAGGGTTAGGTTTAGCATTTGGTTTAGGGTAAGTGTTAGGGTTAGGTTTAGGGTTAGGGTAAGGGTTAGGTTTAGGGTTAGCGTTAGGGTAAGGATTAGGGTTAGGTTTAGGGATAGGTATGTGTTGGGGTTACTGGTAGGGTTAGGGTTAGGGTTAGGGTTAGGGTTAGGGTTATGGTAAGGTTTAGGGTTACGGTTATTGTTAGAGTTAGAGTTAGGTTTAGGGTTATGGTAAGGGTAAGGTTTAGGGTTAAGTTTAGGGTTAGGGTTAGGTTAAGGTTAGGGTTAGGGGTTAGGGTTAGGGTTAGGGGTAAGGGTTAGTGTTAGGTTTAGTGTTAGGATTAGGGTAAAGACAAATGTTAGGGTTAGGGATAGGTTTAGGGTTCAGGTTAGATTTAGGGTTAGGGTTAGGGTAAGGGTAAGAGTTAGGTTTGGGTTAGGGTGAGGGTTAGGGTTAGGGTTAGCGTTTGGGTACAGTAAGAGTTAGGGTTAGGGGTAGGATTAATTTTAGGGTAAGGGTTTGGGTTAGGTTTAGGGTTAGGGTAAGGTTTAGCGTTAGGATTAGGGTTCGGGTTAGGGTAAGGGTAAGGGTTAGGGTTAGGTTTAGGGTAAGGGATAGGGTTAGGTTTAAGGTTAGGGTTACGTTTAGGGTTAGGGTTAGGGTAAGGGTAAAGTTTAGGGTTAGGATTAGGGTTAGGGTTAAGGTTATGTTTAGGGTTATGGTTAGGGTTAGTGTACGGGTTAACGTTAGAGTTACGGTAAGGTTTAAGGTGAGGGTTAGTGTTAGGGTAAAAGTTAGGTTTAGGGTTAGAGTAAGGGTAATGGTAAGGGTTAAGTTTAGGGTTAGGGATAGGTTAAGGGTTAAGGTTAGGGTTTAGGGTTAGGGTTAGTGTTAGGGTAATGGTTAGGGTTAGGGTTAGGGTTAGTGTAAGGGTTAGTGTTAGGGTTAGTTTTAGGGTAAGTGTTAGGGTTAGGGTTAGCGTAAGGGTTAGGGTACGGGCAAGGTTTAGGGTTAGGGTTAGGGTTAGGTTTAGGGTTAGGGTTTGGGTTAAGCCTAGGGTTAGGGTTAAGGTTAGGTTTAGGGTTATGGTTAGGGTTAGGATTAGGGTTAGGGTTAGGGTTCGGGTTAGGTTAAGGGTAAGGGTTAGGGTTAAAGTTAGGGTTAGGGTTAGATTTAGGGTTAGAGTTAGGGTTAGGGTAAGGGCTAGGGATAGGGTTAGGATTAGGGTTTTGGTTAGGGTAATTGTTAGCATTAGGGTTAGGGTTAGGTTTAGGGTTAGGGTTAGGTTTAGGTTTAGGGTTAGGGTAAGGGTAAAGGTTAAGGTTTGGGTTAGGGTTAGGGTTAAGGTTATGGTTAAGATTAGATTTAGGGTTAGGGTAAGGGTTAGATTAAGGTTAGGGTAAGGTTTAGGGTTAGGGTTAGGGTTAGGGTTAGAGTTAGGTTTAGGGTTAGGGTAAGGGTAAGGGATAGGGTTCGGTTTAGGGTTAGGGTTACGTTTAGGGTTAGGGTTAGGGTTAGGGTCAGATGTAGGGTTAGGTTAGGGTAAGGGTAAGAGTTAAGGATAGGGATAGGGGTTAGGTTTCGGGTAAGGTTTAGGGTTAGGGTTAGTGTAATGGTAAGGGTAAGGGTTGGGTTAGGGTTAGGGTTAGGGTTAGGGTTAGCCTTAAGGTATGGGTAAGGGTTAGGTTTAGGGATAAGGTAAGGGTAAGGGTTAGGGTTAGGGTTATGTTTAGTGTAAGGGTTAGGGTTAGCTTTAGGGTAAGTGTAAGTTTTAGGTTTGGGGTTAGGATTAAGATTACGGTTAGTGTAAGGGTACGGGTTAGGGTTAGGGTTAGGGTTAGGTTAGGTTTAGGGTAAGGGTACGGGTAAGGGTTAGTGTTAGTGTTAGGGTTAGGGTTAGAGTAAGGATTAGGGTTAGGGTTAGGGTTAGGATAGGGGTTAGGGTAAGGGTCAGGTTTAGGGTTAGGTTAGGGTAAGGATTAGGTTTAGGGTTAGGGATTAGATTAGGGGTTCGGGTTAGGTTTGAGTTAGGGTTAGGGTTAGGGTTAGGGTTAGGGTTAGGTTTAGGGTTATGATAAGGTTTAGGGTTAGGGGTTAGTGTTAGAGTTAGAGTTAGGTTTAGGGTTAGGGTAAGGGTAAGGTTTAGGTTTAGGTTAAGGGTTAGGGTTAGGGTTAGGGTTAGGATTAGGGTAGCGTTAGGGTTAGGGTTAGGGTAAGTGTTAGGGTTAGTGTTAGGGTTAGGGTTAGGGTTAGGTTAACGGTTAGGGTTAGGGTTTGGGTTAGGTTTAGTGTTAGGGTTAGGGTTAGGTTAGGGTAAGGGTAAGTGTTAGGTTAAGGTTAGGGTTAGGGTTAGGTTTAGGGTTAGGGAAACGGTAAGGTTTAGGTTTAGGATTAGGGTTAGGGTAATGGTTACGTTTAGGGTTACGGTTAGGGTTAGGTTTAGGGTTAACGTTAGGTTAAGGGTAAAGGTTCGGGTCAGGGATAGGGTTAGGGTTAAGTTTAGGGTTAAGGTTAGGGTTAGGGTAAGTGTTAGGGATAGGGTTAGGGTAAGTTTTAGGGTTAGGGTTAGAGTTAGGGTTAGAGTTAGGTTTAGGGTATGGGTAAGGGTTAGGGTTAGGATAAGGTAAGGGTAAGGGTTAGGGTTAGGGTTATGTTTAGTGTAAGCGTTAGGGTTAGGTTTAGGGTAAGTGTAAGTTTTAGGTTTAGGTTAGGATTAAGATTAGGGTTAGTGTAAGGGTACGGGTTAGGGTACGGGTTAGGGTTAGGGTTAGGGTTAGGTTTTGGGTTAGGGTACGGGTAAGGGTTAGTGTTAGGGTTAGGGTTAGGGTTAGAGTAAGGATTAGGGTTAGGGTTAGGGTTAGGGTAGGGGTTAGGGTAAGTGTAAATGTTAGGGTTAGGGGTTAGGGTAGGGTAAGGTTTAGGGTTAGGGTCAGGGTTAGGGTTAGCGGTTAGGGTTAGGTTTAGGGTTTTGGGTTAGGGTTAGGGTAAGGGTTAGGCTTAGGGGTTAGGGTTAGTGTTAGGGTTAAGTTAAGGGTTAGGGTTAGAGTTAGGGTTAGGTTTAGGGTTATGATAAAGGTTAGTGTTAGGGTTAAGGATATGGTTAGGGTAAGGGTAAATGTTAGTGTTAGTCTTAAGGTTAGGGTTAGGGTAAGGGTTAGGGTTAGGGTTAGGGCTAGGGTTTGGTTTAGGGTTGGCTATTAAGGTTAGTGTTAGGGTTAGGATAAGGGTAAGGTTTAGGGTTAGGGTTAGGTTAGTTTTCGGGTAAGTGTAGGGTTAGGGTTAGGGGTTAGGGTTAGGGTAAGTGTAAGGGTTCGGTTAGGGTTAGGGTTAGATTTAGGTTTAGGTCTAGGGGAAGGTTAAGGGTTAGGGTTAGGGTTAGATTTAAAGTTAGGGTTAGGGTTAGGATTAGAGTTACGTTTAGGATTAGGGTGAGGGTAAGGGTAAGGGTTAGGTTTAGGGTTAGGGTTCTGGGTAGGGAAAGGGTAAGGGTTAGAGTTAGGGTTAGGGTTAGGTTAAGGATTAGGGTTAGGGTTAGGGTTAGGATTAGTGTTACCTAAGGTTTAGTGTTAGGGTTAGGGGTTAGGTTTAGGGTTAGGTTTTAGATTTAGGGTTAGGGTTAGGGTAGGGTAAGGGTTAGGGTTAAGGTTAGGGTTAAGGTTAGGGGTAGGTTTAGGGTTATGGTAAGGGTAAGGGGTAAGGGTTAGGTTTAGGGTTAGGTTAGGATTAGGGTTAAGGTAAGGGTAAGGTTTAGGTTTTAAGGTTAGGGTTAGGGTTAGGGTTAGGTTAAGTTTAGGGTTAGGTGAGGGTAAGGTTAGGGTTAGGTTAGGGTTAGGGTTATGGTAAGGATAGGAGTTAGGGTTAAGGTTAGGGTTAGGTTTAGGTTTAGGGTTAGGGTTAGGGTTAGGTAAGGGGTAAGGGTAAGGGTTAGGGTTAAGGTTAGGGTTAGGGTTAGGTCAGGGTTAGGGTTAGGGTTAGGGTAAGGGTAAGGGTAAGTTTTAGGGTCAGGATACGATTAGGGTTAGCGTAAGGGTTAGGGTTAGGGTTAGGTTTAGTGTTGGGGTTAAGGATAGGTTTAGGGTAAGGGTTACGGTTAGGGTTAGGCTTGGTTTTGTTAGGTTTAGGGTTACGGTTAGGGTTAGGTTAGGGTTAGGGTTAGGGTTAGGGTTAGGGTTAGTATAAGGGTTAGGTTAGGGTTAGGGTAAGGGTAAGTGTTAGCGTTAAGGTTAGGCTAGGGGTTAGTGTTAGAGTTAGGGTTAGGGTTAGGGTTAGGTTTATGTTAGGGTTAGGGTTAGGTGAAAGGGTAAGGTTTAGGGTTAGTGTAGGGTAAGGATTAGTGTTAGGGTTAGGGTTATGGTAAGGGTTACGGTTAGGTTTAGGGTTACGGTTAGGTTAGGGGGTTAAGGTTAGGGTCAGGTTTAAGGTTAGGGTTAGGTTAAGGATAGAAATAGGGTTAGGAATAGGATTAGTTTCGGTTAGTTAGGGTTAGCGTTAGTGTAAGGGTAAGAGTTAGGGTTGGTTAGGGTTAGCGTTAAGGCTAGGGTTAGGGTTAGGATAAGGGTAAGGGTTAGGGTTAGGGTTAAGCTTAGGGTTAGGGTAATGCTTAGGGTTAGAGTTAGGGTTAGGTTAGGGTAAGGGTAAGGGTAAGGGTTAGTGTTAAGTTAGGGTTATGGTTAGGGTTAGGGTAAGGGTAAGTGTTACGGTTAGGTTTAGGTTAGCGTTAGGGTAAGGGTAGTTTTCAGGTTAGGGTTAGGTTTAGGGTTAGGGTGAGGGTTATGGTTAGGGTAAGGATAAGGTTATGTTAACTTGAATTTTGAGGGGTAGTGTTAGGGGTTAAGTTATGGGTTGTTAATGTTAGGGTTAGGGTGAGGGTAAGTGTACGGATTAGGGTTAGGTATATGGTTAGAGTTAGGGTAAGGTTAAGGGTTATGTTTAGGGTTGGGTTTAGGTTTAGGGTTAAGGTTAGGTTTAGGGTAAGGGTAAGGTTTAGGGTTAAGCTTAGGGTTAGGGTTAGGTTTAGGGTTATGTTTAGGGTAAGTATAAGGGTTAGGGTTAGGATTAGGGTTAGGGTTAGGGTAAGTGTTAGGGTAAGGGTTAGGGTTAGGTTTAGGGTTAGGGTTAGGGTAAGGGTAAGGATTAGCGTTAGGGTTAGGTTTAGGTTTAGGGTTGGGGTATAGTTAGGGTTAGGGTTAGGGTAAGGGTAAGGGTTAGGGTTAGGCTTAGGGTAAGGCTTAGGGTTAGGGTAAGGTTTAGTGTTAGGTTTAGGGTTAGGTTTAGGGTTACGGTAAGGGTTAGGGTAGGTTTAGGATAAGGGTATGTGTTAGGGTTAGGGTTAGGTTTAGGGTTAGGGTTAGCATTTGGGTAAGGGTAAGGATTAGGGTTAGGGTAAAGGTAGGGTTAGGGTTAGGGTTATGGTTAGGGTTAGGTTTAGGGTAAGGGTTAGGGTTAGGGTTAGTGTAAGGGTAAGGATTAGGGTAAGGGTTAGGTTTAGGGTTAAGTTTAGGGTTAGTGTTAGGTTAAGGGTTAAGATTCGGGGTTAGGGTTAGAGTTAGGGTTATGGATAGGGTTAGGGTAAGCGTTAGGGTTAGGTTTTGGGTTAGTGTAAGGGTTAGGGTTAGGGTTTGGTTTAGGGTAAGTGTTAGGGTTACGGTTAGGGTTAGGATAAGGGTTAGGGTTAGGGTTAGCGTAAGGGTAAGTGTTAGCGTTAGGGTTAGGTTTAGGGTTAGGGTTTGGGTAAGGGTTAGATTTAGGGTTGGGTTAGGGTTAGGGTTAAGGTTAGGGATAGGGTTAGGGTAAGGGTTAGGGTTAGGGTTAGGGTTAAGGTTAGGTTTAGGGTAATGGTTAGGGTTAGAGTTAGGGTTAGGGTTAGGGTAATGGTTAGAGTTATGGTTAGGTTTAGGGTTAGGGTTAGGGTTATGGTTAGGGTAAGGATAAGGGTTAGGGTTAAGGTTAGGGTTAGGGTTAGGGTTAATGTTAGGGTTATTGTGAGGGTAAGTGTACGGATTAAGGTTAGGTATACGGTTAGGGTTAGGGTAAGTTTAAGGGTTAGGTTTAGGGTTAGGTTTAGGTTTAGGGTTAGGGTTAGGTTTAGGTTTAGGGTTAGGGTAAGGATTAGGGTTAGGGTTAGGGATAGGATTAGGGTTCGGGTTAGGTATGGTTTAGGGTTAGGGTTAGATTTAGCTTTAGGGATAGGGTTAGGTTTAGGGTTAGGGTTAGGGTAAGGATTAGGGTTAGGGTTAGGGATAGGATTAGGGTTCGGGTTAGGTTTGGGTTAGGGTTAGGGTTAGGTTTAGCATTTGGTTTAGGGTAAGTGTTAGGGTTAGGTTTAGGGTTAGGTTAAGGGTTAGGTTTAGGGTTAGCGTTAGGGTAAGGATTAGGGTTAGGTTTAGGGATAGGTATGTGTTGGGGTTACTGGTAGGGTTAGGGTTAGGGTTAGGGTTAGGGTTAGGGTTATGGTAAGGTTTAGGGTTACGGTTATTGTTAGAGTTAGAGTTAGGTTTAGGGTTATGGTAAGGGTAAGGTTTAGGGTTAAGTTTAGGGTTAGGGTTAGGTTAAGGTTAGGGTTAGGGGTTAGGGTTAGGGTTAGGGGTAAGGGTTAGTGTTAGGTTTAGTGTTAGGATTAGGGTAAAGACAAATGTTAGGGTTAGGGATAGGTTTAGGGTTCAGGTTAGATTTAGGGTTAGGGTTAGGGTAAGGGTAAGAGTTAGGTTTGGGTTAGGGTGAGGGTTAGGGTTAGGGTTAGCGTTTGGGTACAGTAAGAGTTAGGGTTAGGGGTAGGATTAATTTTAGGGTAAGGGTTTGGGTTAGGTTTAGGGTTAGGGTAAGGTTTAGCGTTAGGATTAGGGTTCGGGTTAGGGTAAGGGTAAGGGTTAGGGTTAGGTTTAGGGTAAGGGATAGGGTTAGGTTTAAGGTTAGGGTTACGTTTAGGGTTAGGGTTAGGGTAAGGGTAAAGTTTAGGGTTAGGATTAGGGTTAGGGTTAAGGTTATGTTTAGGGTTATGGTTAGGGTTAGTGTACGGGTTAACGTTAGAGTTACGGTAAGGTTTAAGGTGAGGGTTAGTGTTAGGGTAAAAGTTAGGTTTAGGGTTAGAGTAAGGGTAATGGTAAGGGTTAAGTTTAGGGTTAGGGATAGGTTAAGGGTTAAGGTTAGGGTTTAGGGTTAGGGTTAGTGTTAGGGTAATGGTTAGGGTTAGGGTTAGGGTTAGTGTAAGGGTTAGTGTTAGGGTTAGTTTTAGGGTAAGTGTTAGGGTTAGGGTTAGCGTAAGGGTTAGGGTACGGGCAAGGTTTAGGGTTAGGGTTAGGGTTAGGTTTAGGGTTAGGGTTTGGGTTAAGCCTAGGGTTAGGGTTAAGGTTAGGTTTAGGGTTATGGTTAGGGTTAGGATTAGGGTTAGGGTTAGGGTTCGGGTTAGGTTAAGGGTAAGGGTTAGGGTTAAAGTTAGGGTTAGGGTTAGATTTAGGGTTAGAGTTAGGGTTAGGGTAAGGGCTAGGGATAGGGTTAGGATTAGGGTTTTGGTTAGGGTAATTGTTAGCATTAGGGTTAGGGTTAGGTTTAGGGTTAGGGTTAGGTTTAGGTTTAGGGTTAGGGTAAGGGTAAAGGTTAAGGTTTGGGTTAGGGTTAGGGTTAAGGTTATGGTTAAGATTAGATTTAGGGTTAGGGTAAGGGTTAGATTAAGGTTAGGGTAAGGTTTAGGGTTAGGGTTAGGGTTAGGGTTAGAGTTAGGTTTAGGGTTAGGGTAAGGGTAAG
This sequence comes from Megascapheus bottae, assembly GCA_024803745.1. Lineage (NCBI taxonomy): Eukaryota > Metazoa > Chordata > Mammalia > Rodentia > Geomyidae > Megascapheus > Megascapheus bottae. The sequence continues at coordinate 349,718 of JANJXV010000791.1, read as the reverse complement.
GGATAGGGTTCGGTTTAGGGTTAGGGTTACGTTTAGGGTTAGGGTTAGGGTTAGGGTCAGATGTAGGGTTAGGGTTAGGGTAAGGGTAAGAGTTAAGGATAGGGATAGGGTTAGGTTTCGGGTAAGGTTTAGGGTTAGGGTTAGTGTAATGGTAAGGGTAAGGGTTGGGTTAGGGTTAGGGTTAGGGTTAGGGTTAGCCTTAAGGTATGGGTAAGGGTTAGGTTTAGGGATAAGGTAAGGGTAAGGGTTAGGGTTAGGGTTATGTTTAGTGTAAGGGTTAGGGTTAGCTTTAGGGTAAGTGTAAGTTTTAGGTTTGGGGTTAGGATTAAGATTACGGTTAGTGTAAGGGTACGGGTTAGGGTTAGGGTTAGGGTTAGGGTTAGGGTTAGGTTTAGGGTAAGGGTACGGGTAAGGGTTAGTGTTAGTGTTAGGGTTAGGGTTAGAGTAAGGATTAGGGTTAGGGTTAGGGTTAGGATAGGGGTTAGGGTAAGGGTCAGGTTTAGGGTTAGGGTTAGGGTAAGGATTAGGTTTAGGGTTAGGGATTAGATTAGGGTTCGGGTTAGGTTTGAGTTAGGGTTAGGGTTAGGGTTAGGGTTAGGGTTAGGGTTAGGTTTAGGGTTATGATAAGGTTTAGGGTTAGGGTTAGTGTTAGAGTTAGAGTTAGGTTTAGGGTTAGGGTAAGGGTAAGGTTTAGGTTTAGGTTAAGGGTTAGGGTTAGGGTTAGGGTTAGGATTAGGGTAGCGTTAGGGTTAGGGTTAGGGTAAGTGTTAGGGTTAGTGTTAGGGTTAGGGTTAGGGTTAGGTTAACGGTTAGGGTTAGGGTAAGGGTAGTTGTTAGGGTTAGGGTTAGGGTTAGGTTTAGTGTTAGGGTTAGGGTTAGGGTTAGGGTAAGGGTAAGTGTTAGGGTTAAGGTTAGGGTTAGGGTTAGGTTTAGGGTTAGGGAAACGGTAAGGTTTAGGTTTAGGATTAGGGTTAGGGTAATGGTTACGTTTAGGGTTACGGTTAGGGTTAGGTTTAGGGTTAACGTTAGGTTAAGGGTAAAGGTTCGGGTCAGGGATAGGGTTAGGGTTAAGTTTAGGGTTAAGGTTAGGGTTAGGGTAAGTGTTAGGGATAGGGTTAGGGTAAGTTTTAGGGTTAGGGTTAGAGTTAGGGTTAGAGTTAGGTTTAGGGTATGGGTAAGGGTTAGGGTTAGGGATAAGGTAAGGGTAAGGGTTAGGGTTAGGGTTATGTTTAGTGTAAGCGTTAGGGTTAGGTTTAGGGTAAGTGTAAGTTTTAGGTTTAGGGTTAGGATTAAGATTAGGGTTAGTGTAAGGGTACGGGTTAGGGTACGGGTTAGGGTTAGGGTTAGGGTTAGGTTTTGGGTTAGGGTACGGGTAAGGGTTAGTGTTAGGGTTAGGGTTAGGGTTAGAGTAAGGATTAGGGTTAGGGTTAGGGTTAGGGTAGGGGTTAGGGTAAGTGTAAATGTTAGGGTTAGGGTTAGGGTACGGGTAAGGTTTAGGGTTAGGGTCAGGGTTAGGGTTAGCAGTTAGGGTTAGGTTTAGGGTTTTGGGTTAGGGTTAGGGTAAGGGTTAGGCTTAGGGGTTAGGGTTAGTGTTAGGGTTAAGTTAAGGGTTAGGGTTAGAGTTAGGGTTAGGTTTAGGGTTATGATAAAGGTTAGTGTTAGGGTTAAGGATATGGTTAGGGTAAGGGTAAATGTTAGTGTTAGTCTTAAGGTTAGGGTTAGGGTAAGGGTTAGGGTTAGGGTTAGGGCTAGGGTTTGGTTTAGGGTTGGCTATTAAGGTTAGTGTTAGGGTTAGGATAAGGGTAAGGTTTAGGGTTAGGGTTAGGTTAGTTTTCGGGTAAGTGTAGGGTTAGGGTTAGGGTTAGGGTTAGGGTAAGTGTAAGGGTTCGGGTTAGGGTTAGGGTTAGATTTAGGTTTAGGTCTAGGGGAAGGTTAAGGGTTAGGGTTAGGGTTAGATTTAAAGTTAGGGTTAGGGTTAGGATTAGAGTTACGTTTAGGATTAGGGTGAGGGTAAGGGTAAGGGTTAGGTTTAGGGTTAGGGTTCTGGGTAGGGAAAGGGTAAGGGTTAGAGTTAGGGTTAGGGTTAGGTTAAGGATTAGGGTTAGGGTTAGGGTTAGGATTAGTGTTACCTAAGGTTTAGTGTTAGGGTTAGGGGTTAGGTTTAGGGTTAGGTTTAGATTTAGGGTTAGGGTTAGGGTAGGGTAAGGGTTAGGGTTAAGGTTAGGGTTAAGGTTAGGGGTAGGTTTAGGGTTATGGTAAGGGTAAGGGTAAGGGTTAGGTTTAGGGTTAGGGTTAGGATTAGGGTTAAGGTAAGGGTAAGGTTTAGGTTTAAGGTTAGGGTTAGGGTTAGGGTTAGGTTTAAGTTTAGGGTTAGGGTGAGGGTAAGGGTTAGGGTTAGGTTTAGGGTTAGGGTTATGGTAAGGATAGGAGTTAGGGTTAAGGTTAGGGTTAGGTTTAGGGTTAGGGTTAGGGTTAGGTAAGGGTAAGGGTAAGGGTTAGGGTTAAGGTTAGGGTTAGGGTTAGGTTCAGGGTTAGGGTTAGGGTTAGGGTAAGGGTAAGGGTAAGTTTTAGGGTCAGGATTACGATTAGGGTTAGCGTAAGGGTTAGGGTTAGGGTTAGGTTTATTGTTAGGTTAAGGGTTACGGTTAGGGTTAGGGTTAGGATTAGGGTAAGGGTATGTGTTAGGGTTAGAGTTAGGGTTAGGGTTAGGATAAATGTTAGGGTTAGGGTTAGGGTTAGGACTAGGGTAGCGTTAGGGTTAGGGTTAGGGTAAGTGTTAGGGTTAGTGTTAGGGTTAGGATTAGGTTAACGGTTAGGGTTAGGGTAACGGTAGTTGTTAGGGTTAGGGTTAGGGTTAGGTTTAGTGTTAGGGTTAGGGTTAGGGTTAGGGTAAGGGTAAGTGTTAGGGTTAAGGTTAGGGTTAGGGTTAGGTTTAGGGTTAGGGAAACGGTAAGGTTTAGGGTTAGGATTAGGGTTAGGGTAAGGGTTACGGTTAGGGTTAGGGTTATGGTTAGGTTTAGGGTTAAGGTTAGGTTAAGGGTAAAGGTTCGGGTCAGGGATAGGGTTAGGTTTAAGTTTAGGGTTAAGGTTAGGGTTATGGTAAGGGTTAGGGATAGGGTTAGGGTAAGTTTTAGGGTTAGGGTTAGAGTTAGGGTTAGAGTTAGGTTTAGGGTTAGGGTAAGGGTAAGGGTTAGGGGTAAGTTTAGGGTTAGGGTTAGGTTAGGGTTAGGGTTAGGGTTAGGGTAAGGATTAGGGTTAGGGTTATGTTTAGGGTAAGGTTAGGGTTACGGTTAGGGTTACGGTTAGGGTTAGGGGTAAGGGTTAGGTTTAGGTTTAGAGTTAGGATTAGGGTAAAGATAAATGTTAGGGTTAGGAATGGGGTTAGGGTTCAGGTTAGATTTAGGGTTATGGTTAGGGTAAGGGTAAGAGGTAGGGTTGGGTTAGGGTTAGGGATAGTGTTAGGGTTAGCGTTTGGGTACGGGTAAGTGTTAGGATTAGGGTTAGGATTAAGGGTTAGGGTTAGGGTTAGGGTTAGGTTTAGGGTAAGGGTTAGGGTTAAGTTTAGGGTAAGGACAAGGTTTAGCGTTAGGTTTAGGGTTAGGGTTAGGGTAAGGGTAAGGGTTAGGTTTAGTTTTAGGGTTAGGTTTAGATTTACGGTTATTGTAAGGGTAAGGGTTAGGGTTAGGTTTAGGGTAAGGGTTAGGGTTAGGGTTAGTGTAGGGGTTAGGGTAAGGGTAAGTGTTAGTGTTAGGGTTAGGGTTAGGATAAGGGTAAGGGTTAGGGTTAGGGTTAGGGTTAGGGTTTAGGGTTAGGGTTAGGGTTAGGTTTAGGGTTAGGGTTAGGGTAAGAATAAGGGTTAGGTTTAAGTTTAGGCTTAGGGTTAGGGTTACTGTTAGGTTTAGGGTTAGGGTTAGGTTAAGGGCAAGGGTTAGGATTAGGGTTAGGGTTAAGGTTAGGGTTAGGGTTAGGGTTAGTGTAAGGGTGAAGGTTAGGGTTAGGGTTACGGTTAGGTTTAGGGTTAAGGTTATGTTTAGGGTTAGATTTAGGGTTAGGGTTAGGGTTAGGGTTATGGTTATGGTTAAGGTTAGGGTAAGGTTTAGGGTTAGGGTTAATTTAAGGTTAGAGTTAGGTTTAGGCTTAGGGTAAGGGTAAGGGTTAGGGTTAAATTTAGGGTTAGGGTTACCTTAAGGGTTAGGGTTAGGGCTAGGGTTAGGGTAAGGATTAGGTTTAGGGCAAGGTTTAGGGTAAGGATTAGGGTTAGGGTTAGGGTTAGGGTAAGGGTTAGGGTTAGGGTTAGGGTTACATATAGGGTTAGGTGTTAGGGTTAAGGTTACGGTTAGGGTTAGGGTTAGGGTTAGATTAAGGGTTAGGGTTAGAGTTAGGGTTAGGGTTAGGTTTAGGGTTAGGATAAGGGTTAGTGTTAGGGTTAGGGTTAGGTTTAGTTAAAGGGTAAGTGTTAGTGTTAGTGTTAGGGTTAGGGTTAGGGTAAGGGTAGGGTTATGGTTAGGTCTAGGTTTAGGTTTAGGGTTGGGGTTAAGGTTAGCGTTAGGGTTAGGGTGAGGGTAAGAGTTAGGGTTAGGATTAGTTTTAGGGTAAGTGTTAGGGTTATGGTTAGGGTTAGGGTTAGGGTAAGGGTAGGGGTTCGGTTTAGGGATAGGGTTAGGTGTTAGGGTTAGGGTTAGGGTTAAGGTTATGTTTAGGGTTAGGTTTAGGGTTAGGGTTAGGGTTAAGGTTATGGTTAAGGTTAGGGTTAGGGTAAGGGTTAGGATTAAGGTTAGGGTAAGGTTTAGGGTTAGGGTGGGGTTAGGGTAGAGTTAGGTTTAGGGTTAGGGTAAGGGTAAGGGTTAGGGTTAAGTTTAGGGTTAGGTTTAGGTTAAGGGTTAGGGTTAGGGCTAGGGTTAGTGTTAGGGCTAGGGTTAGGGTTGGGGTTAGGTTAAGGGTTAGGGTTAGGGTAAGGGTAATTGTTAGGGTTAGGGTTAGGTTTAGTGTTAGGGTTAGGGTTAGGGTTAGGTTAAGGGTAAGTGTTATTGTTAAGGTTAGGGTTAGGGTTAGGTTTAGAGTTAGGGAAACGGTAAGGTTTAGGGTTAGGATTAGGGTTAGGGTTAGGGTAAGGGTTACGGTTAGGATTAGGGTTAGGTTTAGGTTTAGGGTTAGGTTAAGGGTAAAGTTTCTGGTCAGGGATAGGGTTAGGGTTAAGGTTATGGTTAAGATTAGGGTTAGGGTTAGGGTTAGGGATAGGGTTAGGGTAAGTTTTAGGGTTAGGGTTAGAGTTAGGGTTAGAGTTAGGTTTAGGGTTAGGGTAAGGGTAAGTTTTAGGGGTAAGTTCAGGGTTAGGTTTAGATTAGGGTTAGGGTTAGGGTTAGGATAAGGATTAGGGTTAGAGTTAGGTTTAGGGTAAGGGTTAGGGTTAGGGTTAGGGTAAGGGTAAGGGTTAGGGTTAGGTTTAGGGTAAGGGTTTAGGGTTAGGGTTAGGGTTAGGTTTAGGGTTAGGGTTAGGGTAAGAATAAGGGTTAGGTTTAAGTTTAGGCTTAGGGTTAGGGTTACTGTTAGGTTTAGGGTTAGGGTTAGGTTAAGGGCAAGGGTTAGGATTAGGGTTAGGGTTAAGGTTAGGGTTAGGGTTAGGGTTAGGGTAAGGGTGAAGGTTAGGGTTAGGGTTACGGTTAGGGTTAGGGTTAGGGTTAGGGTAAGGGTGAAGGTTAGGGTTAGGGTTACGGTTAGGTTTAGGGTTAAGGTTATGTTTAGGGTTAGATTTAGGGTTAGGGTTAGGGTTAGGGTTATGGTTATGGTTAAGGTTAGGGTAAGGTTTAGGGTTAGGGTTAATTTAAGGTTAGAGTTAGGTTTAGGCTTAGGGTAAGGGTAAGGGTTAGGGTTAAATTTAGGGTTAGGGTTACCTTAAGGGTTAGGGTTAGGGCTAGGGTTAGGGTAAGGATTAGGTTTAGGGCAAGGTTTAGGGTAAGGATTAGGGTTAGGGTTAGGGTTAGGGTAAGGGTTAGGGTTAGGGTTAGGGTTACATATAGGGTTAGGTGTTAGGGTTAAGGTTACGGTTAGGGTTAGGGTTAGGGTTAGATTAAGGGTTAGGGTTAGAGTTAGGGTTAGGGTTAGGTTTAGGGTTAGGATAAGGGTTAGTGTTAGGGTTAGGGTTAGGTTTAGTTAAAGGGTAAGTGTTAGTGTTAGTGTTAGGGTTAGGGTTAGGGTAAGGGTAGGGTTATGGTTAGGTCTAGGTTTAGGTTTAGGGTTGGGGTTAAGGTTAGCGTTAGGGTTAGGGTGAGGGTAAGAGTTAGGGTTAGGATTAGTTTTAGGGTAAGTGTTAGGGTTATGGTTAGGGTTAGGGTTAGGGTAAGGGTAGGGGTTCGGTTTAGGGATAGGGTTAGGTGTTAGGGTTAGGGTTAGGGTTAAGGTTATGTTTAGGGTTAGGTTTAGGGTTAGGGTTAGGGTTAAGGTTATGGTTAAGGTTAGGGTTAGGGTAAGGGTTAGGATTAAGGTTAGGGTAAGGTTTAGGTTTAGGGTGGGGTTAGGGTAGAGTTAGGTTTAGGGTTAGGGTAAGGGTAAGGGTTAGGGTTAAGTTTAGGGTTAGGTTTAGGTTAAGGGTTAGGGTTAGGGCTAGGGTTAGTGTTAGGGCTAGGGTTAGGGTTGGGGTTAGGTTAAGGGTTAGGGTTAGGGTAAGGGTAATTGTTAGGGTTAGGGTTAGGTTTAGTGTTAGGGTTAGGGTTAGGGTTAGGTTAAGGGTAAGTGTTATTGTTAAGGTTAGGGTTAGGGTTAGGTTTAGAGTTAGGGAAACGGTAAGGTTTAGGGTTAGGATTAGGGTTAGGGTTAGGGTAAGGGTTACGGTTAGGATTAGGGTTAGGTTTAGGTTTAGGGTTAGGTTAAGGGTAAAGTTTCTGGTCAGGGATAGGGTTAGGGTTAAGGTTATGGTTAAGATTAGGGTTAGGGTTAGGGTTAGGGATAGGGTTAGGGTAAGTTTTAGGGTTAGGGTTAGAGTTAGGGTTAGAGTTAGGTTTAGGGTTAGGGTAAGGGTAAGTTTTAGGGGTAAGTTCAGGGTTAGGTTTAGATTAGGGTTAGGGTTAGGGTTAGGATAAGGATTAGGGTTAGAGTTAGGTTTAGGGTAAGGGTTAGGGTTAGGGTTAGGGTAAGGGTAAGGGTTAGGGTTAGGTTTAGGGTAAGGGTTAGGGTTAGGGTTAGGGTTAGTGTAGGGGTTAGGGTAAGGGTAAGTGTTAGTGTTAGGGTTAGGGTTAGGATAAGGGTAAGGTTAGGGTTAAGGTTATTGTTAGGGTTAGGGTTAGTGTTAGGTTAAGGGTTAGGGTTAGGGTAAGGGCAAGGGTTAGGATTAGGGTTAGGGTTAAGTTTAGGGTTAGGGTTAAGGTTAGGGTTAGGTTTAGGGTTAGGGTTGGGGTTAGATTTAGGGTTAGGGTTAGGGTAAGGGTAAATGTTAGGGTTAGGGTTAGGGTTAGGGTTAAGGTTAAGGTTATGTTAAGGGATAGGTTTAGGGTTAGGGTTAGGGTTATGGTTAGGGTTCAGGTTATGATTAAGGTTAGGGTTAGGGTTAGGGTAAGTGTTAGGGTTAAAGTTAGGGTAAGGTTTAGGGTTAGGGTTAAGGTTAGGGATAGAGTTAAGTTTAGGGTTAGGGTAAGGGTAAGGGTTAGGGTTAAGTTTAGGGTTAGGGTTAGGTTAAGGGTTAGGGTTAGGGCTAGGGTTAGGGTAAGGATTAGGGTTAGGGCTAGGGTTAGGGTAAGGATTAGGGTTAGGGTTAGGGTTAGAGTAAAGGTTAGGGTTAGGGTTAGGGTTACGTATAGGGTTAGGGGTTAGGGTTAGGGTTATGGTTAGGGTTACGTTTAGGGTTAGTGTTAGGGTTAGGATAAGGGTTAGGGTTAGAGTTAGGGTTAGGGTTAGGGTTAACATAAGGGTTAGTGTTCGGGTTAGCGTTAGGGTTAGGTTAAGGGTAAGTGTTAGTGTTACGGTTAGGTTTAGGTTTAGGGTTAGGGTTAGGGTTAGGGTAAGGGTTAAGGTTAGGGTTAGGGCTAGGTTTAGGTTTAGGGTTGGGGTGAAGGTTAGCGTTTGGGTTAGGGTGAGGGTAAGGGTTAGGGTTAGGATTAGGTTTAGGGTAAGTGTTAGGGTTAGGGTTAGGGTTATTGTTAGGGTTAGGGTAAGGGTAGGAGTTCGGGTTAGGGATAGGGTTAGGTGTTAAGATTAGGGTTAGGGTTAGGGTTAAGGTTATGTTTAGGGTTAGGTTTAGGGTTAGGGTTAGGGTTAAGGTTAAGGTTATGGTTAAGGTTAGGGTTACGGTTAGGGTAAGGGTTAGGGTTCAGGTTAGGGTAAGTTTTAGGGTTAGGTTTAGGGTTAGAGTTAGAGTTAGGTTTAGGGTCAGGGTTAGGGTTAGTGTTAGGGTTAGGTTAAGGGTTAGGGTTAGGGTTAGGGTTAGGGTTAGGGTAAGGGTACGTGTTAGGGTTAAGGTTAGGGTTAGGGTTAGGTTTAGGGTTAGGGAAACAGTAAGGTTTAGGGTTAGGATTAGTGTTAGGGTAAGGGTTACGGTAGGGTTAGGGTTAGGGTTAGGTTTAGGGTTAGGGTTAGGTTAAGGGTAAAGTTTCGGCTCAGGGATAGGGTTAGGGTTAAGTTTAGGGTTAAGGTTAGGGTTAGGGTAAGGGTTAGGGATAGGGTTAGGGTAAGTATTAGGGTTAGGGTTAGAGTTAGGGTTAGAGTTAGATTTAGGGTTAGGGTAAGGGTAAGGGTTATGGGTAAGTTTAGGGTTAGGGTTAGGTTTGGGTTAGGGTTAAGTTTAGGGTAAGGATTAGGCTTAGGGTTAGGTTTAGGGTAAGGGTTAGGGTTACGGTTGGGGTTACGGTTGGGGTTAGGGGTAAGGGTGAGGTTTAGGTTTAGGTTTAGGATTATGGTAAAGATAAATGTTAGGGTTAGGGTTAGGGTTAGGGTTAAGGTTATGTTTAGGGTTAGGTTTAGGTTTAGGGTTAGGGTTAGGGTTAGGGTTATGGTTAAGGTTAGGGTTAGGGTTAGGGTTAGGGTAAGGGTTAGGATTAAGTTTAGGGTAAGTTTTAGGGTTAGGGTTAGTTTTAGGGTTAGAGTTAGGTTTAGGGTTGGGGTAAGGGTAAGGGTTAGGATTCAGTTTAGGGTTAGGGTTACGTTAAGGGTTAGGGTTAGGGCTAGGGTTAGGGTAAGGATTAGCTTTAGGGCTAGGGTTAGGGTAAGGATTAGGGTTAGGGTTAGGGTTAGGGTAAGGGTTAGGGTTAGGGTTAGGTTTACATATAGGGTTAGGGGTTAGGTTTAGTGTTAAGGTTAGGGTTACGTTTAGGGTTAGTGTTAGGATTAGATTAAGGGTTAGGGTTAGAGTTATGGTTAGGGTTAGGGTTAGGATAAGGGTTAGTGTTAGGGTTAGGGTTAGGGTTAGGTTAATGGTAAGTTTTAGTGTTAGGGTTAGGTTTAGGGTTAGGGTTAGGGTAAGGGTTAGGGTTAGGGCTAGGTTTAGGTTTAGGATTGGGGTTAGGGTTAGCGTTAGGGTTAGGGTGAGGAAAAGAGTTAGGGTTAGGATTAGGTTTTGGGTAAGTGTTAGGGTTAGGGTTAGGGTTAGGGTTAGGGTAAGGGTAGGGGTTCGGTTTAGGGATAGGTTTAGGTGTTAGGATTAGGGTTAGGGTTAGGTAAGGTTATGTTTAGGGTTAGGTTTAGGGTTAGGGTTAGGGTTATTGTTAAGTTTATGGATAAGTTTAAGGTTAGGGTAAGGGTTAGGATTAAGGTTAGGGTAAGATTTAGGGTTAGGGTGGGGTTAGGGTTAGAGTTAGGTTTAGGGTTAGGGTAAAGGTAAGGGTTAGGGTTAAGTTTAGGGTTAGGTTTAGGGTAAGGGTTAGGGTTAGGGCTAGGGTTAGGGTAAGGATTAGGGTTAGGGTTAGGTTTAGGTTTAGGGTAAGTGTTAGGGTTAGTGTTAGGGTTAGGGTTAGGGTTAGGTTAAGGGTTAGGGTTAGGGTAAGGGTAATTGTTAGGGTTAGGGTTAGGGTTAGGTTTAGTGTTAGGGTTAGGGTTAGGGTTAGGGTTAGGTTTAGGGTAAGGGTTAGGGTTAGGGTTAGGTTTAGGGTTAGGTTTAGGGTTAGGTTAAGGGTAAAGGTTCGGGTCAGGGATAGGGTTCGGGTTAAGTTTAGGGTTAAGGTTAGGGTTAGGGTAAGGGTTAGGTATAGGGTTAGGGTAAGTTTTAGGGTTAGGGTTAGAGTTAGGGTTAGAGTTAGGATTAGGGTTAGGGTAAGGTTAAGGGTTAGGGGTAAGTTTAGGGTTAGGGTTAGGTTAGGGTTAGGGTTAGGGTTAGGGTAAGGATTTGGGTTAGAGTTAGGTTTAGGGTAAGGGTTAGGGTTAGGGTTAGGGTTACGGTTAGGGTTAGGGGTAAGGGTTAGGTTTAGGGTAAGGTTAAGGTTTAGCGTTAGGTTTAAGGTTAGGGTTAGGGTAAGGGTAAGGGTTAGGGTTAGGTTTAGGGTAAGGGTTGGGGTTAGGGTTAGGGTTAGTGTAGGGGTTAGGGTAAGGGTAAGTGTTAGTGTTAGGGTTAGGGTTAGGATAAGGGTAAGGGTTAGGGTTAGGATTAGGTTTAGGGTTAGGTTTAGGGTAAGGGTAAGGGTTAGCGTTAAGGTTAGGGTTAGGGTTAGGGTTAGTGTTAGGTTTAGGGTTAGGGTTAGGGTAAGGGCAAGGGTTAGCATTAGGGTTAGGGTTAAGTTTAGGGTTAGGGTTAGGGTTAGGTTTAGGGTTAGGGTTAGGGTAAGGGTAAAGGTTAGGGTTAGGGTTAGGGTTAAGGTTAAGGTTATGTTTAGGGTTAGGTTTAGGGTTAGGGTTAGGGTTATGGTTAGGGTTAAGGTTATGGTTAAGGTTAGGGTTAGGGTTAGGGTTAGGGTAAGGATTTGGGTTAGAGTTAGGTTTAGGGTAAGGGTTAGGGTTAGGGTTAGGGTTACGGTTAGGGTTAGGGGTAAGGGTTAGGTTTAGGGTAAGGTTAAGGTTTAGCGTTAGGTTTAAGGTTAGGGTTAGGGTAAGGGTAAGGGTTAGGGTTAGGTTTAGGGTAAGGGTTGGGGTTAGGGTTAGGGTTAGTGTAGGGGTTAGGGTAAGGGTAAGTGTTAGTGTTAGGGTTAGGGTTAGGATAAGGGTAAGGGTTAGGGTTAGGATTAGGTTTAGGGTTAGGTTTAGGGTAAGGGTAAGGGTTAGCGTTAAGGTTAGGGTTAGGGTTAGGGTTAGTGTTAGGTTTAGGTTTAGGGTTAGGGTAAGGGCAAGGGTTAGCATTAGGGTTAGGGTTAAGTTTAGGGTTAGGGTTAGGGTTAGGTTTAGGGTTAGGGTTAGGGTAAGGGTAAAGGTTAGGGTTAGGGTTAGGGTTAAGGTTAAGGTTATGTTTAGGGTTAGGTTTAGGGTTAGGGTTAGGGTTATGGTTAGGGTTAAGGTTATGGTTAAGGTTAGGGTTAGGGTTAGGGTTAGGGTAAGGATTTGGGTTAGAGTTAGGTTTAGGGTAAGGGTTAGGGTTAGGGTTAGGGTTACGGTTAGGGTTAGGGGTAAGGGTTAGGTTTAGGGTAAGGTTAAGGTTTAGCGTTAGGTTTAAGGTTAGGGTTAGGGTAAGGGTAAGGGTTAGGGTTAGGTTTAGGGTAAGGGTTGGGGTTAGGGTTAGGGTTAGTGTAGGGGTTAGGGTAAGGGTAAGTGTTAGTGTTAGGGTTAGGGTTAGGATAAGGGTAAGGGTTAGGGTTAGGATTAGGTTTAGGGTTAGGTTTAGGGTAAGGGTAAGGGTTAGCGTTAAGGTTAGGGTTAGGGTTAGGGTTAGTGTTAGGTTTAGGGTTAGGGTTAGGGTAAGGGCAAGGGTTAGCATTAGGGTTAGGGTTAAGTTTAGGGTTAGGGTTAGGGTTAGGTTTAGGGTTAGGGTTAGGGTAAGGGTAAAGGTTAGGGTTAGGGTTAGGGTTAAGGTTAAGGTTATGTTTAGGGTTAGGTTTAGGGTTAGGGTTAGGGTTATGGTTAGGGTTAAGGTTATGGTTAAGGTTAGGGTTAGGGTTAGGGTAAGTGTTAGGATTAAAGTTAGGGTAAGGTTTAGGGTTAGGTTTAGGTTAAGGGTTAGGGTTAGGGCTAGGGTTAGGTTAAGGATTAGGGTTAGGGTTAGGGTTAGGTTAAGGGTAAGTGTTAGTGTTAGGGTTAGGTTTAGGGTTAGGGTTAAGGTTAGGGTTAGGGTTAGGGTAAGGGTGAGAGTTAGGTTTAGGGCTAGGTTTAGGTTT
>JANJXV010000791.1:330000-332500 GCA_024803745.1 Megascapheus bottae | reverse complement strand
TAAGGGTGACGGTGAGGGATAGGGTTGGTTTACTGTTAGGTTTAGGGTTACGGTTAGGGTTAGAGTTATGGTTAGAGTAAGGGTATGTGTTAGGGTTAGAGTTAGGGTTAGGGTTAGGTTAAGGGTGAGGGTTAGGGTTAGGGTCAGGGTAAGGGTAAGTGTTAGCGTTAGGGTTAGGCTAGGGTTAGTGTTAGGGTTAGCCATAGGGTTAGGGTTAGGGTTAGGTTAGGGTTAGGGTTCGGGTTAGGGAAAGGGTAAGGTTTAGAGTTAGTGTTAGGGTAAGGATTATTGTTAGGGTTAGGGGTAGGGTAAGGGTTAGGGTTAGGGTTAGGGTTAGGGTTATGGTTAGGGTTAGGGGTTATGGTTAGGGTTAGGTTTAACGTTAGGGTTAGGCTAAGGATAAGAATTAGGGTTAGGGATAGGATTAGGGTTATTGTTAGGTTTAGGGTTAGGGTTAGGGGAAGGGTGAGAGTTAGGGTTGGGTTAGGGTTAGGGTTAAGGTTAGGTTTATGGTAATGGCAAGGTTTAGGGTTAGAGTTAGGTTTAGTGTAAGGGTTAGGGTTAGGGTTAGTGTTAGGGTTAGGGTTAGGTTTAGGGTTACGGTAAGAGTTAGGGTTAGAGGTTGGGTAAGAGTATGTGTTAGGGTTAGGGTTAGGGTTAGAGTTAGGATAAGGTTTAGGGTTAGTGTTAGGGTTAGGTTTAGGGTAGCCTTAGGGTTAGGGTTAGGGTTAGGGTAAGGGTTAGGGTTAGTGTTAGGCTTAGGGTTAGGGTTAGGGTTAGGGTAAGGGTTAGGGTAAGGGTTAGGGTTAGGGTAAGGGTAAGGGTTAGGGTTGGGTTAGGCTTAGTGTTAGGTTTAGTGATAGGGTTTGGGTTAGGGATAGGGTAAGGGTTAGGGTTAAGGTTAGGGTTAGGGGTAGGGTTAGGTTTAGGGTTAGGGTTAGGGTTAGGGAAAGGGTAAGGTTTAGGGTTAGGATTAGGGTTAGGGTTAGGGTAATGGTTAGGGTTAGAGTTAGGGTTAGGTTTAGGGTTAGTGTTAGGGTAAGGGTAAATGTTCGGATTAGGGTTAGGGTTAGGGTTAAGGTTATGTTTAAGGTTAGGGTTTGGGTTAGGGTAAGGGTTAGGTTTAGGGTTAGGATTAGGTTTAGGGTTAGGGTTAGGGTTAGGGTTAGATTTAGGTTTAGGGTTAGGGTAAGGGTAAGGGTTAGGGTTAGGGTTAGGGTAAGGGTAAGGGTTAGGGTTAGGGTTAGGGTTAGGGTTAGTTTTAGTGTTGGGGTTAAGTTTAGGGTTAGGGTAAGTGTTAGGGTTAAGGTTAAGGTTAGTGTTAGGATTAGCGTTAGGGTAAGTGTAACTGTTAGGGTTAGGGTTAAGGTAAGGGTAAGGGTTAGGGTTAGGGTTAGGGTTAGTGTAAGGGTTAGGTTAGGTTTAGGGTAAGTGTAAGTTTTAAGTTTAGGTTTAGGGTTAGGATTAGGGTTAGGGTAAGGGTAAGGGTTAGGGTTAGGTTTAGGGTTAGGTTTAGGGTTATGGTACGGGTAAGAGTTAATGTTAGGTTTAGGGTTAGGGTTAGAGTAAGGATTAGGATTAGGGTTAGGGTTAGGGTAGGGGTTAGGGTAAGGGTAAGTGTTAGGTTTAGGGTTAGGGTACGGGTAAGGGTTAGGGTTAGTGTTAGGGTAGGGGTAGCGTTTAGGGTTAGGGTTAGGGTTAGGGTTAGAGGAAGGGTTAGGGGTTAGGGTTAGTGTTAGGGTTAGGTTAAGGGTTAGGGTTAGAGTTAGGGTTAGGGTTAGGGTTAGGATAAGGGTTAGTGTTAGTGTTAGGGTTAGGGTTAGGTTAAGGGTAAGTGTTAGTGTTAGGGTTAGGGTTAGGGTTAGGGTAAGGGTTAGGGTTAGGGTTAGGGCTTGGTTTAGGTTTAGGGTTGGGGTTAAGGTTAGCGTTAGGGTTAGGGTGAGCGTAAGGGTTAGGGTTAGGATAAGGTTTAGGGTAAGTGTTAGGGTTAGGGTTAGGGTTAGGGAAAGGGTAGGGTTTCGGGTTAGGGATAGGGTTAGGTGTTAGGATTAGGGTTAGGTTTAGGGTTAGGTTTAGGGTTAGGGCTAGGGTAAGGGTAAGGGTTAGGGTTAGGGTTAGGGTTAGGGGTAAGGTTAGGGTTAGGGTTAGGGTTAGGGTAATGGTTAGGGTTAGAGTTAGGGTTAGGGTTAGGGTTAGTGTTAGGGTAAGGGTAAAGGTTCGGATTAGGGTTAGGGTTAGGGTTAAGGTTATGTTTAAGGTTAGGGTTTGGGTTAGGGTAAGGGTTAGTTTTAGGGTTAGGGTTAGGTTTAGGGTTAGGGTTAGGGTGAGGGTTAGATTTAGGTTTAGGGTTAGGGTAAGGTTAAGGGTTAGGGTTAGAGTTAGGGTAAGGGTAAGGGTTAGGGTTAGGGTTAGGGTTAGATTTAGTGTTGGGGTTAAGGGTTAGGGTTAGGGTTAGGTGTTAGGATTAGGGTTAGGTTTAGGGTTAGGTTTAGGGTTAGGG
>JANJXV010000791.1:322500-325000 GCA_024803745.1 Megascapheus bottae | reverse complement strand
TTAGGGGTAAGGTTAGGGTTAGGGTTAGGGTTAAGTTTAGGTTTAGGCTTAGGGTGAGGGTAAGGATAAGGGTTAGGTTTAGGGTTAGGGTTCTGGGTAGGCAAAGGGTAAGGGTTAGGGTTAGGGTCAGGGTTAGGGTAAGGATTAGGATTAGGGTTAGGGTTAGGGTTAGGGTAAAGGTATGGTTTAGGGTCAGGATTAGGGTTAGGTTTAGCGTAAGGGTTAGGGTTAGGGTTAGTTTTAGAGTTGGGGTTAAGGTTAGGGTTAGGATAAGGGTGACGGTGAGGGATAGGGTTGGTTTACTGTTAGGTTTAGGGTTACGGTTAGGGTTAGAGTTATGGTTAGAGTAAGGGTATGTGTTAGGGTTAGAGTTAGGGTTAGGGTTAGGTTAAGGGTTAGGGTTAGGGTTAGGGTCAGGGTAAGGGTAAGTGTTAGCGTTAGGGTTAGGCTAGGGTTAGTGTTAGGGTTAGCCATAGGGTTAGGGTTAGGGTTAGGTTAGGGTTAGGGTTCGGGTTAGGGAAAGGGTAAGGTTTAGAGTTAGTGTTAGGGTAAGGATTATTGTTAGGGTTAGGGGTAGGGTAAGGGTTAGGGTTAGGGTTAGGGTTAGGGTTATGGTTAGGGTTAGGGGTTATGGTTAGGGTTAGGTTTAACGTTAGGGTTAGGCTAAGGATAAGAATTAGGGTTAGGGATAGAATTAGGGTTATTGTTAGGTTTAGGGTTAGGGTTAGGGGAAGGGTGAGAGTTAGGGTTGGGTTAGGGTTAGGGTTAAGGTTAGGTTTATGGTAATGGCAAGGTTTAGGGTTAGAGTTAGGTTTAGTGTAAGGGTTAGGGTTAGGGTTAGTGTTAGGGTTAGGGTTAGGTTTAGGGTTACGGTAAGAGTTAGGGTTAGAGGTTGGGTAAGAGTATGTGTTAGGGTTAGGGTTAGGGTTAGAGTTAGGATAAGGTTTAGGGTTAGTGTTAGGGTTAGGTTTAGGGTAGCCTTAGGGTTAGGGTTAGGGTTAGGGTAAGGGTTAGGGTTAGTGTTAGGCTTAGGGTTAGGGTTAGGGTTAGGGTAAGGGTTAGGGTAAGGGTTAGGGTTAGGGTAAGGGTAAGGGTTAGGGTTGGGTTAGGCTTAGTGTTAGGTTTAGTGATAGGGTTTGGGTTAGGGATAGGGTAAGGGTTAGGGTTAAGGTTAGGGTTAGGGGTAGGGTTAGGTTTAGGGTTAGGGTTAGGGTTAGGGAAAGGGTAAGGTTTAGGGATAGGATTAGGGTTAGGGTTAGGGTAATGGTTAGGGTTAGAGTTAGGGTTAGGTTTAGGGTTAGTGTTAGGGTAAGGGTAAATGTTCGGATTAGGGTTAGGGTTAGGGTTAAGGTTATGTTTAAGGTTAGGGTTTGGGTTAGGGTAAGGGTTAGGTTTAGGGTTAGGATTAGGTTTAGGGTTAGGGTTAGGGTTAGGGTTAGATTTAGGTTTAGGGTTAGGGTAAGGGTAAGTGTTAGGGTTAGGGTTAGGGTAAGGGTTAGGGTTAGGGTTAGGGTTAGGGTTAGTTTTAGTGTTGGGGTTAAGTTTAGGGTTAGGGTAAGTGTTAGGGTTAAGGTTAAGGTTAGTGTTAGGATTAGCGTTAGGGTAAGTGTAACTGTTAGGGTTAGGGTTAAGGTAAGGGTAAGGGTTAGGGTTAGGGTTAGGGTTAGTGTAAGGGTTAGGTTAGGTTTAGGGTAAGTGTAAGTTTTAAGTTTAGGTTTAGGGTTAGGATTAGGGTTAGGGTAAGGGTAAGGGTTAGGGTTAGGTTTAGGGTTAGGTTTAGGGTTATGGTACGGGTAAGAGTTAATGTTAGGTTTAGGGTTAGGGTTAGAGTAAGGATTAGGATTAGGGTTAGGGTTAGGGTAGGGGTTAGGGTAAGGGTAAGTGTTAGGTTTAGGGTTAGGGTACGGGTAAGGGTTAGGGTTAGTGTTAGGGTAGGGGTAGCGTTTAGGGTTAGGGTTAGGGTTAGGGTTAGAGGAAGGGTTAGGGGTTAGGGTTAGTGTTAGGGTTAGGTTAAGGGTTAGGGTTAGAGTTAGGGTTAGGGTTAGGGTTAGGATAAGGGTTAGTGTTAGTGTTAGGGTTAGGGTTAGGTTAAGGGTAAGTGTTAGTGTTAGGGTTAGGGTTAGGGTTAGGGTAAGGGTTAGGGTTAGGGTTAGGGCTTGGTTTAGGTTTAGGGTTGGGGTTAAGGTTAGCGTTAGGGTTAGGGTGAGCGTAAGGGTTAGGGTTAGGATAAGGTTTAGGGTAAGTGTTAGGGTTAGGGTTAGGGTTAGGGAAAGGGTAGGGTTTCGGGTTAGGGATAGGGTTAGGTGTTAGGATTAGGGTTAGGTTTAGGGTTAGGTTTAGGGTTAGGGCTAGGGTAAGGGTAAGGGTTATGGTTAGGGTTAGGGTTAGGGGTAAGGTTAGGGTTAGGGTAATGGTTAGGGTTAGAGTTAGGGTTAGGTTTAGGGTTAGTGTTAGGGTAAGGGTAAAGGTTCGGATTAGGGTTAGGGTTAGGGTTAAGGTT
>JANJXV010000791.1:272500-317500 GCA_024803745.1 Megascapheus bottae | reverse complement strand
GTTGGGAAAGGGTAAGGGTTAGGGTTAGGATCAGGGTTAGGGTAAGGATTAGGGTTAGGGTTAGGGTTAGGGTAAAGGTAAGGTTTAGGGTCAGGATTAGGGTTAGGGTTAGCGTAAGGGTTAGGGTTAGGGTTAGGTTTAGTGTTGAGGTTGAGGTTAGGGTTAGGGTAAGGGTGTGTGTTATGGTTAGGATTAGGGTTAGGGTTAGGATAAGGGTTAGGGTTAGGGTTAGGTTTAGGGTAAGGGTAAGGGTTAGGGTTAGGGTTAGGGTTAGGGGTAAGGTTAGGGTTAGGGTTAGGGTTAAGTTTAGGTTTAGGCTTAGGGTGAGGGTAAGGATAAGGGTTAGGTTTAGGGTTAGGGTTCTGGGTAGGCAAAGGGTAAGGGTTAGGGTTAGGGTCAGGGATAGGGTAAGGATTAGGATTAGGGTTAGGGTTAGGGTTAGGGTAAAGGTATGGTTTAGTGTCAGGATTAGGGTTAGGTTTAGCGTAAGGGTTAGGGTTAGGGTTAGTTTTAGAGTTGGGGTTAAGGTTAGGGTTAGGATAAGGGTGACGGTGAGGGATAGGGTTGGTTTACTGTTAGGTTTAGGGTTACGGTTAGGGTTATAGTTATGGTTAGAGTAAGGGTATGTGTTAGGGTTAGAGTTAGGGTTAGGGTTAGGTTAAGGGTTAGGGTTAGGGTTAGGGTCAGGGTAAGGGTAAGTGTTAGCGTTAGGGTTAGGCTAGGGTTAGTGTTAGGGTTAGCCATAGGGTTAGGGTTAGGGTTAGGTTAGGGTTAGGGTTCGGGTTAGGGAAAGGGTAAGGTTTAGAGTTAGTGTTAGGGTAAGGATTATTGTTAGGGTTAGGGGTAGGGTAAGGGTTAGGGTTAGGGTTAGGGTTAGGGTTATGGTTAGGGTTAGGGGTTATGGTTAGGGTTAGGTTTAACGTTAGGGTTAGGCTAAGGATAAGAATTAGGGTTAGGGATAGGATTAGGGTTATTGTTAGGTTTACGGTTAGGGTTAGGGGAAGGGTGAGAGTTAGGGTTGGGTTAGGGTTAGGGTTAAGGTTAGGTTTAGGGTAATGGGAAGGTTTAGGGTTAGAGTTAGGTTTAGTGTAAGGGTTAGGGTTAGGGTTAGTGTTAGGGTTAGGGTTAGGTTTAGGGTTACGGTAAGAGTTAGGGTTAGGGGTTGGGTAAGAGTATGTGTTAGGGTTAGGGTTAGGGTTAGAGTTAGGATAAGGTTTAGGGTTAGTGTTAGGGTTAGGTTTAGGGTAGCCTTAGGGTTAGGGTTAGGGTTAGGGTAAGGGTTAGGGTTAGTGTTAGGCTTAGGGTTAGGGTTAGGGTTAGGGTAAGGGTTAGGGTAAGGGTTAGGGTTAGGGTAAGGGTAAGGGTTAGGGTTAGGGTTAGGCTTAGTGTTAGGTTTAGTGATAGGGTTTGGGTTAGGGATAGGGTAAGGGTTATGGTTAAGGTTAGGGTTAGGGGTAGGGTTAGGTTTAGGGTTAGGGTTAGGGTTAGGGAAAGGGTAAGGTTTAGGGTTAGGATTAGGGTTAGGGTTAGGGTAATGGTTAGGGTTAGAGTTAGGGTTAGGTTTAGGGTTAGTGTTAGGGTAAGGGTAAATGTTCGGATTAGGGTTAGGGTTAGGGTTAAGGTTATGTTTAAGGTTAGGGTTTGGGTTAGGGTAAGGGTTAGGTTTAGGGTTAGGATTAGGTTTAGGGTTAGGGTTAGGGTTAGGGTTAGATTTAGGTTTAGGGTTAGGGTAAGGGTAAGGGTTAGGGTTAGGGTTAGGGTAAGGGTAAGGTTTAGGGTTAGGGTTAGGGTTAGGGTTAGGGTTAGTTTTAGTGTTGGGGTTAAGTTTAGGGTTAGGGTAAGTGTTAGGGTTAAGGTTAAGGTTAGTGTTAGGTTTAGGGTTACGGTTAGGGTTAGGGTTAGGTTTAGGTTGAGGATATGTGTTAGAGTTAGTGTTAGGATTAGCGTTAGGGTAAGTGTAACTGTTAGGGTTAGGGTTAAGGTAAGGGTAAGGGTTAGGGTTAGGGTTAGGGTTAGTGTAAGGGTTAGGTTAGGTTTAGGGTAAGTGTAAGTTTTAAGTTTAGGTTTAGGGTTAGGATTAGGGTTAGGGTAAGGGTAAGGGTTAGGGTTAGGTTTAGGGTTAGGTTTAGGGTTATGGTACGGGTAAGAGTTAATGTTAGGTTTAGGGTTAGGGTTAGAGTAAGGATTAGGATTAGGGTTAGGGTTAGGGTAGGGGTTAGGGTAAGGGTAAGTGTTAGGTTTAGGGTTAGGGTACGGGTAAGGGTTAGGGTTAGTGTTAGGGTAGGGGTAGCGTTTAGGGTTAGGGTTAGGGTTAGGGTTAGAGGAAGGGTTAGGGGTTAGGGTTAGTGTTAGGGTTAGGTTAAGGGTTAGGGTTAGAGTTAGGGTTAGGGTTAGGGTTAGGATAAGGGTTAGTGTTAGTGTTAGGGTTAGGGTTAGGTTAAGGGTAAGTGTTAGTGTTAGGGTTAGGGTTAGGGTTAGGGTTAGGGTAAGGGTTAGGGTTAGGGTTAGGGCTTGGTTTAGGTTTAGGGTTGGGGTTAAGATTAGCGTTAGGGTTAGGGTGAGCGTAAGGGTTAGGGTTAGGATAAGGTTTAGGGTAAGTGTTAGGGTTAGGGTTAGGGTTAGGGAAAGGGTAGGGTTTCGGGTTAGGGATAGGGTTAGGTGTTAGGATTAGGGTTAGGTTTAGGGTTAGGTTTAGGGTTAGGGCTAGGGTAAGGGTAAGGGTTAGGGTTAGGGTTAGGGTTAGGGGTAAGGTTAGGGTTAGGGTTAGGGTAATGGTTAGGGTTAGAGTTAGGGTTAGGTTTAGGGTTAGTGTTAGGGTAAGGGTAAAGGTTCGGATTAGGGTTAGGGTTAGGGTTAAGGTTATGTTTAAGGTTAGGGTTTGGGTTAGGGTAAGGGTTAGTTTTAGGGTTAGGGTTAGGTTTAGGGTTAGGGTTAGGGTGAGGGTTAGATTTAGGTTTAGGGTTAGGGTAAGGTTAAGGGTTAGGGTTAGGGTTAGGGTAAGGGTTAGGGTTAGAGTTAGGGTTAGGTTTAGGGTTAGTGTTAGGGTAAGGGTAAAGGTTCGGATTAGGGTTAGGGTTAGGGTTAAGGTTATGTTTAAGGTTAGGGTTTGGGTTAGGGTAAGGGTTCGTTTTAGGGTTAGGGTTAGGTTTAGGGTTAGGGTTAGGGTGAGGGTTAGATTTAGGTTTAGGGTTAGGGTAAGGTTAAGGGTTAGGGTTAGGGTTAGGGTAAGGGTAAGGGTTAGGGTTAGGGTTAGGGTTAGATTTAGTGTTGGGGTTAAGGGTTAGGGTTAGGGTTAGGTGTTAGGATTAGGGTTAGGTTTAGGGTTAGGTTTAGGGTTAGGGCTAGGGTAAGGGTAAGGGTTAGGGTTAGGGTTAGGGTTAGGGGTAAGTTTAGGGTTAGGGTTAGGGTTAAGGTTAGGTTTAGGCTTAGGGTGAGGATAAGGGTAAGGGTTAGGTTTAGGGTTAGGGTTCTGGGTAGGGAAAGGGTAAGGGTTAAGGTTAGGGTCAGGGTTAGGGTAAGGATTAGGGTTAGGGTTAGGGTTAGGGTAAGGGTAAGGTTTAGGGTCAGGATTAGGGTTAGGGTTTGCGTAAGGGTTAGGGTTAGGGTTAGGTTTAGTGTTGGGGTTAAGGTTAGGGTTAGGTTAAGGGTTAGGGTTAGGGTTAGGGTTAGGGTTAGGGTTAGGATAAGGGTTAGGGTTAGGGTTAGGGTTAGGGTTAGAGTTAGGGTTAGGGTTAGGATAAGGGTTAGGGTTAGGGTTAGGGTAAGGGTAAGTGTTAGCGTTAGGGTTAGGCTAGGGTTAGTGTTAGGGTTTGGGTTAGGGTTAGGTTAGGGTTAGGGTTAGGGTTAGGGAAAGTGTAAGGTTTAGGGTTAGTGTTAGGGTAAGGATTAGTGTTCTGGTTAGGGGTAGGGTAAGGGTTAAGATTAGGGTTAGGGTTACGGTTAGGGTTAGGGGTTAGGGTTAGGGTTATGTTTAAGGTTAGGGTTAGGCTAAGGATAAGAGTTAGGGTCAGGGATAGGATTAGGTTCTTGTTAGGTTTAGGGTTAGGGTTAGGGGAAGGGTGAGAGTTAGGGTTGGGTTAGGGTTAGGGTTAAGGTTAGGGTTAGGGTTAGGGTAAGGGCAAGGGTTAGGGTCAGAGTTAGGGTTAGTGTAAGAGTTAGGGTTAGGGTTAGTGTTAGTGTTAGGGTTAGGTTTAGGGTTACGGTAAGATTTAGGGTTAGGGGTAGGGTAAGAGTAGGTGTTAGGGTTGGGGTTAGGGTTAGATTTAGGGTTAGCGTTTGGGTAAGTGTAAGGGTTAGGGTTAGGGATAAGGTAAGTGTTAGGGTTAGGGTTAGCGTTAGGGTTAGGGTAAGGGTTAGGGGTAGGGTTAGGGTAGGGTTAAGGGTAAGGGGAAGTGTTAGGGTTAGGGTTAGGGTTAGGATAAGGTAAGGATTAGGGTTAGGGTCAGGGTTATGGTTAGGTTTAGGGGTTAGGGTTAGGGATAGGGTTAGGTTTAGGGTTAGGTTTAGGGTAAGGGTAAGGGTTAGGGTTAGGATTAGGATTAGGGTTAGGGTTAGTGTTAGGTTTGGGTTAGTGTTAGGATAAGGGTAAGGGTTAGTGTTAGGGTTGGGGTTAAGGTTAGCGTTAGGGTTAGGGTTTAGGGTTAGGTTTAGGGTTAGATTTAGGGTTACGGTTAGGGTTAGGGTTAGGTTTAGGGTAAGGGTATGTGTTAGGGTGAGGGTTAGGGTTAGGGTTGGGGTTAGGATAATGGTTAGGGTTAGGGTTAGGGTTAGTGTAAGTGTTAGCATTAGTGTTAGGGTTAGGGTTAGGTTTAGGGTAAGGGTAAGTGTTAGGATTAGGGTTAGGGTTAGGTTTAGTGTTAGTTGTTACGGTTAGGGTTAGGGTAAGGGTAAGTGTTAAGGTTAAGGTTAGGGTTAGGGTTTGGTTTAGTTTTAGGGTTAGGTTTAGGGTAGGGGTAAGGGTTAGGGTTAGGATTAGGGTTAGGGTTAGGGTAAGAGTTAGTGTTAGGGTTAGGGTTAGGGTTAGGTTTAGGGTTAGATTTAGGTTTAGGGTTACGTAAGGGTTAGGGTTAGGGTTAGGGTTAGGGATTAGGGTTAGGGTTAGGTTTAGGGTTAGGGTTAGGGTAAGGGTTAGGGTTAGGGTTAGTGTTAGGTTTAGGGTGAGGGTTAGGGTAAGGGCAAGGGTTAGGATTAGGGTTAGGGTTAAGGTTAGGGTAGGGTTAAGGTTAGGGTTAGGTTTAGGGTTAGGGTTAAGGTAAGGGTAAGGTTAGGGTTAGGGTTAGTGTTAGGTTTAGGGTTAGGGTTAGGGTAAGGGCAAGGTTTAGGATTAGAGTTAGGGTTAAGGTTAGGGTAGGGTTAAGGTTAGGGTTAGGTTTAGGGTTAGGGTAAGGGTAAGGTTCGGGTTAGGGTTAGGGTTAGGGTTAAGGTTATGCTTAGGGTTATGGTTAGGGTTAAGGTAAGGGTTAAGGTTAGGGTTACGTTAAGGTATACGGTTAGGGTTAGTGTTAGGGTTAGTGGTAGGTTTAGGGTTAGTGTAAGGGTAATGGTAAGGGTTAAGTTTAGGGTTAGGGTTCGGTTAAGGGTTAAGGTTAGGGGTTACGGTTATGGTTACGGTAAGGTTTAAGTTTAGGGTTAGTGTTAGGTTTAGGGTTAGGGTTAGGCTTAGGGTAAGGGCAAGAGGTAGGGTTAGGATTAGGGTTAGTGTTAGGGTTAGGGTTGCGTTAGGGTTAGTGTTAGGTTTAGGGTTAGGGTCAGGTTTAGGTAGGGAAAGAGTAAGGGTTAGGTTTGGGTTAGTGTAAGAATTAGGGTTAGGGTTAGGGTTAGGATTAGGGTTAGGTAAGGTTTAGGGTTAGGGTTAGGGGTTAGGGTTAGGGTTAGGGTTAGGGTTAGGATTAGGGTAAGGATAAATGTTAGGGTTAGGGATAGGGTTAGGTTTCAGGTTAGATTTAGGGTTAGGGTTAGGGTAAGGGTAAGAGTTAGGGTAAGGGATAGGGTTAGGTTTCGGGTAAGTTTTAGGGTTAGGATTCGGGTAAGGGTAAGAGTTAGGGTTGGGTTAGGGTAAGGGATAAGTTTAGGGTTAGGGTTAGGGTTAAGGTTAGGTTTAGGTTTAGGGTTTGGGTTAGGTTTAGGGTTAGGATTAGGGTTAGGTTTACGGTTACGGTTAGGGTTCTTGTTAGGGTTAGGGCTAGGGTTAAGTTTAGGGTTAGGGTTAGTTTAGGGTTAGGGTTTGGGTAAGGGTAAGGATTAGGGTTAGGGTTAGGGTTAGGGTAAGGGTTACGGTTAGGGTTAGGGTAACGGTTAGGGTACGGGTAAGGGTTAGGGTTAGGTTTAGGGTTAGGATTAGGGTAAGGATAAATGTTAGGATTAGGGATAGGGTTATAGTTCAGGTTAGGTTTAGGGTTAGGGTTAGTGTAAGGGTAAAAGTTAGGGTAAGTTTTAGGATTAAGGTAAGGGTTAGGGTTAGGGTTAGGGTTAGGTTTAGGGGAAGGGTAAGGGTAAGGTTTAGGGTTAGGTTTAGGGTTAGTTTTAGGGGAAGGTTAACGGTTAGGGTTAGGTTTAGGGTTAGGTTTAGGTTTAGGGTTAGGTAAGGGTTAGGGTTAAGGTTAGAGTTAGGGGTTAGGGTTAGGGTAAGGGTTAGGTTTAGGGTTAGGGTTAGGGTAAGGGTAAGGGTTAGGTTTAGGTTTAGGGTTAGGGTTAGGGTTAGGATTAGGGTTAGGGTTAAGGTAAGGGTTAGGGTTAGGTTTAGGATTTGGTTTAGGGTTAGTTTTAGGGTAAGGGTAAAGGTTCGGTTTAGGGTTAGGGTTTGGGTTAAGTTTATGGTTAAGGTTAGGGTTTGGGTTAGGGTAAGGGTTAGGGTTAGGGTTAGGGTAAGTGTTAGGGTTAGGGTTAAGTTTAGGGTTAGGTTTAGAGTTACGGTTAGGGTTACGGTTAGGTTTAGGTTAAGGTTATGTGTTAGGGTTAGGGTTAGGGTTAGGGTTAGTGTAAGGGTTAAGTTTAGGGTTTGGCTTTGGGTAAGTTTTAGGGTTAGGGTTAGGTTTAGGGTTAGGGTTAGGGTTAGGGTAAGGGTTAGGTTTAGGTTAAGGGTAAGGCTTAGGGTTATGGTTAGGTTTAGGGTTAGGGTTTAGGGTTAGGTTTAGGGTTAGATTTAGGGTTACGGTTAGGGTTAGGGTTAGGGTTAGGGTAAGGCTATGTGTTACGGTGAGGGTTAGGGTTAGGTTTGGGGTTAGGATAAGGGTTAGGGTAAGGGTTAAGGTTAGGGTAAGTGTTAGTGTTAGTGTTAGGGTTAGGGTTAGGTTTAGGGTAAGGGTAAGTGTTAGGATTAGGGTTAGGGTTAGGTTTAGTGTTAGTTGTTACGGTTAGGGTTAGGGTAAGGGTAAGTGTTAGGGTTAAGGTTAGGGTTAGGGTTTGGTTTAGTTTTAGGGTTAGGTTTAGGGTAGGGGTAAGGGTTAGGGTTAGGATTAGGGTTAGGGTTAGAGTAAGAGTTAGGGTTAGATTTAGGGTTAGGGTTAGGTTTAGGGTTAGATTTAGGTTTAGGGTTAGGTAAGGGTTAGGGTTAGGGTTAGGGTTAGGGGTTAGGGTTAGGGTTAGGTTTAGGGTTAGGGTAAGGTTAAGGGTTATGGTTAGGGTTAGGGTTAGTGTTAGGTTTAGGGTTAGGGTTAGGGTAAGAGCAAGGGTTAGGATTAGGGTTAGGGTTAAGCTTAGGGTAGGGTTAGGGTTAGGGTTAGGTTTAGAGTTAGGGTTAGGGTAAGGGTAAGGTTAGGGTTAGGGTTAGGGTTAGTGTTAGGTTTAGGGTTAGGGTTAGGGTAAGGGCAAGGGTTAGGATTAGGGTTAGGGTTAAGCTTAGGTTAGGGTTAGGGTTAGGGTTAGGTTTAGGGTTAGGGTTAGGGTAAGGGTAAGGTTAGGGTTAGGGTTAGGGTTAGGGTTAAGGTTATGCTTAGGGTTATGGTTAGGGTAACGGTAAGGGTTAAGGTTAGGGTTACATTAAGGTTTACGGTTAGGGTTAATGTTAGTGTTAGTGTTAGGTTTAGGGTTAGTGTAAGGGTAAGGGTAAGGGTTAAGTTTAGGGTTAGGGTTAGGTTAAGGGTTAAGGTTAGGGGTTACGGTTAGGGTTACGGTAAGGTTTAAGGTTAGGGTTAGTGTTAGGTTAGGGTTAGGGTTAGGGTTAGGGTTAGGGTTAGGATTAGGGTAAGGATAAATATTAGGGTTAGGGATAGGGTTAGGTTTCAGGTTAGATTTAGGGTTAGGGTTAGGGTAAGGGTAAGAGTTAGGGTAAGGGATAGGGTTAGGTTTCAGGTAAGTTTTAGGGTTAGGATTCGGGTAAGGGTAAGAGTTAGGGTTGGGTTTGGGTTAGGGATAAGTTTAGGGTTAGGGTTAGGGTTAAGGTTAGGTTTAGGTTTAGGGTTTGGGTTAGGTTTAGGGTTAGGATTAGGGTTAGGTTTACGGTTACGGTTAGGGTTCTTGTTAGGGTTAGGGCTAGGGTTAAGTTTAGGGTTAGGGTTAGTTTAGGGTTAGGGTTTGGGTAAGGGTAAGGATTAGGGTTAGGGTTAGGGTTAGGGTAAGGGTTACGGTTAGGGTTAGGGTAACGGTTAGGGTACGGGTAAGGGTTAGGGTTAGGTTTAGGGTTAGGATTAGGGTAAGGATAAATGTTAGGATTAGGGATAGGGTTATAGTTCAGGTTAGGTTTAGGGTTAGGGTTAGTGTAAGGGTAAAAGTTAGGGTAAGTTTTAGGATTAAGGTAAGGGTTAGGGTTAGGGTTAGGGTTAGGTTTAGGGGAAGGGTAAGGGTAAGGTTTAGGGTTAGGTTTAGGGTTAGTTTTAGGGGAAGGTTAACGGTTAGGGTTAGGTTTAGGGTTAGGTTTAGGTTTAGGGTTAGGTAAGGGTTAGGGTTAAGGTTAGAGTTAGGGGTTAGGGTTAGGGTAAGGGTTAGGTTTAGGGTTAGGGTTAGGGTAAGGGTAAGGGTTAGGTTTAGGTTTAGGGTTAGGGTTAGGGTTAGGATTAGGGTTAGGGTTAAGGTAAGGGTTAGGGTTAGGTTTAGGATTTGGTTTAGGGTTAGTTTTAGGGTAAGGGTAAAGGTTCGGTTTAGGGTTAGGGTTTGGGTTAAGTTTATGGTTAAGGTTAGGGTTTGGGTTAGGGTAAGGGTTAGGGTTAGGGTTAGGGTAAGTGTTAGGGTTAGGGTTAAGTTTAGGGTTAGGTTTAGAGTTACGGTTAGGGTTACGGTTAGGTTTAGGTTAAGGTTATGTGTTAGGGTTAGGGTTAGGGTTAGGGTTAGTGTAAGGGTTAAGTTTAGGGTTTGGCTTTGGGTAAGTTTTAGGGTTAGGGTTAGGTTTAGGGTTAGGGTTAGGGTTAGGGTAAGGGTTAGGTTTAGGTTAAGGGTAAGGCTTAGGGTTATGGTTAGGTTTAGGGTTAGGGTTTAGGGTTAGGTTTAGGGTTAGATTTAGGGTTACGGTTAGGGTTAGGGTTAGGGTTAGGGTAAGGCTATGTGTTACGGTGAGGGTTAGGGTTAGGTTTGGGGTTAGGATAAGGGTTAGGGTAAGGGTTAAGGTTAGGGTAAGTGTTAGCGTTAGTGTTAGGGTTAGGGTTAGGTTTAGGGTAAGGGTAAGTGTTAGGATTAGGGTTAGGGTTAGGTTTAGTGTTAGTTGTTACGGTTAGGGTTAGGGTAAGGGTAAGTGTTAGGGTTAAGGTTAGGGTTAGGGTTTGGTTTAGTATTAGGGTTAGGTTTAGGGTAGGGGTAAGGGTTAGGGTTAGGATTAGGGTTAGGGTTAGAGTAAGAGTTAGGGTTAGATTTAGGGTTAGGGTTAGGTTTAGGGTTAGATTTAGGTTTAGGGTTAGGTAAGGGTTAGGGTTAGGGTTAGGGTTAGGGGTTAGGGTTAGGGTTAGGTTTAGGGTTAGGGTAAGGTTAAGGGTTATGGTTAGGGTTAGGGTTAGTGTTAGGTTTAGGGTTAGGGTTAGGGTAAGAGCAAGGGTTAGGATTAGGGTTAGGGTTAAGCTTAGGGTAGGGTTAGGGTTAGGGTTAGGTTTAGGGTTAGGGTTAGGGTAAGGGTAAGGTTAGGGTTAGGGTTAGGGTTAGTGTTAGGTTTAGGGTTAGGGTTAGGGTAAGGGCAAGGGTTAGGATTAGGGTTAGGGTTAAGCTTAGGGTAGGGTTAGGGTTAGGGTTAGGTTTAGGGTTAGGGTTAGGGTAAGGGTAAGGTTAGGGTTAGGGTTAGGGTTAGGGTTAAGGTTATGCTTAGGGTTATGGTTAGGGTAAAGGTAAGGGTTAAGGTTAGGGTTACATTAAGGTTTACGGTTAGGGTTAATGTTAGTGTTAGTGTTAGGTTTAGGGTTAGTGTAAGGGTAATGGTAAGGGTTAAGTTTAGGGTTAGGGTTAGGTTAAGGGTTAAGGTTAGGGGTTACGGTTAGGGTTACGGTAAGGTTTAAGGTTAGGGTTAGTGTTAGGTTTAGGGTTAGGGTTAGGCTTAGGGTAAGGGCAAGGGTTAGGGTTAGGATTAGGGTTAGGGTTAGGGTAAGGGTTAGCGTTAGGGTTAGTGTTAGATTTAGGGTTTGGGTCAGGTTTAGGTAGGGAAAGAGTAAGGGTTAGGGTTTGGGATAGTGTAAGGATTAGGGTTAGGGTTAGGGTTAGGATTAGGGTTAGGTAAGGTTTAGGGTTAGGGTTAGGGGTTAGGGTTATGGTTATGGTTAGGGTTAGGGTTAGGATTAGAGTAAGGATAAATGTTAGGGTTAGGGATAGGGTTAGGTTTCAGGTTAGATTTAGGGTTAGGGTTAGGGTAAGGGTAAGAGTTAGGGTAAGGGATAGGGTTAGGTTTCGGTTAAGTTTTAGGGTTAGGGTTAGGGTAAGGGTTAGGGTTAGGGTTAAGTTTAGGTTTAGGGTTAGTTTAGGGTTAGGGTTACGGTAAGGGTAAGGATTAGGGTTAGGGTTAGGGTTAGGGTAAGGGTTACGGTTAGGGTTAGGGTTAGGGTTAGGGTAGGGGTAAGGGTTAGGGTTAGGTTTAGGGTTAGCATTAGGGTAAGGATAAATGTTAGGATTAGGGATAGGGTTAGGGTTCAGGTTAGGTTTTGGGTTAGGGTTAATGTAAGGGTAAAAGTTAGGGTAAGTTGTAGGATTAAGGTAAGGGTTAGGGTTAGGGTTAGGGTTAGGTTTTGGGTAAGGGTAAGGGTAAGGTTTAGGGTTAGGGTTAGGGTTAGTGGTTAGGGTTAGGGTTAGGGTTAGGGTCAGGGTAAGGGTAAGGGTTAGGTTTAGGGTTAGGGTTAGGATTAGTGTTAGGTTTAGGGTTAGGGTTAGCGTAAGGGCAATGGTTAGGATTAGGGTTGGGTTAAGGTTATTGTAGGGTTAGGGTTAGGGTTAGGTTTAGGGTTAGGTTTAGGTTTAGGGTTAGGTAAGGGTTAGGGTTAAGGTTAGGGTTAGTGGTTAGGGTTAGGGTTAGGGTTAGGGTTAGGGTTAGGGTAAGGGTAAGGGTTAGGTTTAGGGTTAGGGTTAGGATTAGTGTTAGGTTTAGGGTTAGGGTTAGCGTGAGGGCAATGGTTAGGATTAGGGTTAGGGTTAAGGTTATTGTAGGGTTAGGGTTAGGGTTAGGTTTAGGGTTAGGGTTAGGGTAAGGGTAAGGTTAGGGTTAGGGTTAGGGTTAGGGTTAAGATTATGTTTAGGGTTATGATTGGGCTTAAGGTAAGGGTTAGGGTTAGGGTTAGGGTAAGGGCAAGGTTTAGGGTTAGGATTAGGGTTAAGTTTTGGGTAAAGGTTAGCGTTAGGGTTAGGGTTAGGTTTAGGGTTAGCGTCAGGTTTAGGTATGGAAAGAGTAAGGGTTAGGGTTTGGGTTAGGGTAAGGATTAGGTTTAGGGTTAGGGTTAGGATTAAGGCTAGGTAAAGTTTAGGGTTAGGGTTAGGGTTAGGGTTAGGTTTAAATTAGGGTTAGGTTTAGGGTAGGGTAAGGGTTAGGGTTAAGATTAGGATTAAGGTTATGGGTAGGTTTAGGGTTAGGGTAACTGTAAGGGATAGGGTTAGGTTTAGGGTTAGGGTTAGGGTAAGGGTAATGGTTAAGTTTGGGTTAGGGTTAGGTTTAGGGTTAGGGTTAGGGTTAGGTAAGGATAAGGGTTAGGATTGAGGTTAGGGTTAGGGTTAGGTTTTAGTTTAGGGTTAGGGTGAGGTTAAGGGGTAGGATTAGGTTTAGGGTTAGGGTTAGGGTAAGGATAAGAGTTAATGTTAGGGTTAGGGTTAGGTTTAGGGTTAGGGTTAGGGTTAGGGTAAGGGTAAGGATTAGGGTTAAGGTTATGGTTAGGATTCGGTTTAGGGTTAGGGTTAGGGTTGGGGTAAGGGTAAGATTTAGGGTCAGGATTAGGGTTAGTGTTAGGGTAAGGGTTAGGGTTAGGGTTAGGTTTAGTGTTGGGGTTAAGGTTAGGGTTAGGTTAGGGTAAGGGTTATGGTTGGGGTTAGGGTAAGGGTTACGGTTAGTGTTAGTGTTAGGATTAGGGTTAGGGTTAGGGTAAGGGTTAGGGTTAGGGTTAGGGTTAGGGTAAGTGTAAGGGTTAAGGTTAGGGTTAGGGTTAGGTTTAGGGTTATTGTTAGGGTTAGGGATAGGGTAACGTTAAGGGTTAGGGTTAAGGTTAGGATTAGGGTTAGGGTTAGGTTTAGGGTTAGTGTAAGGGTAAGGGTTAGGGTTAGGATTAGGGTTAGGGTTAAGGTAAGGGTTAGGGTTAGGATTAGGATTTGGTTTAGGGTTAGTGTTAGGGTAAGGGTAAAGGTTTGGGTTAGGGTTAGGGTTAGGGTTAAGTTTATGGTTAAGGTTAGGGTTTGGGTTAGGGTAAGGGTTAGGGCTAGGGTTAGGGTAAGTGTTAGGGTTAGGGTTAAGGTTAGGGTTAGGTTTAGGGTTACGGTTAGGGTTAGGGTTAGGTTTAGGTTAAGGGTATGTGTTAGGGTTAGGGTTAGGGTTAGGGTTAGGGTTAGAATTAGGGTAAGGGTAAGGGTTAGGGTTAGGGTTAGGTTTAGTGTAATGGTTAGGGTTAGGCTTAGGGTAAGTGTAAGTTTTAGGTTTTGGGTGAGGGTTAGATTAGGGTTAGGGTAAGGGTAAGGGTAAGGGTTAGAGTTAGCGTTAGGTTTAGGATTAGGTTTAGGGTTAGGGTGCGGGTAAGGGTTAGTGTTAGGGTTAGGCTTAGAGTTAGAGTAAGGATTAGGCTTAGGGTTAGGGTTAGGGTTGGGGTTATGGTAAGGGTAAGTGTTAGGGTTAGGGTTAGGGTACGGGTAAGGCTTAGGGTTAGGGTTAGGTTTAGCGGTTAGGGTTAGGGTTAGGGTAAGGGGTTAGGGTTAGAGTTAGGCTTAGGGTAAGGGTTAGGGTTAGGTGTTAGGGTTAGTGTTAGGGTTAGATTAAGGGTTAGGGTTAGAGTTAGGGTTAGGGTTAGGATTAACATAAGGGTTAGTGTTAGGGTTAGGGTTAGGGTTAGCATAAGGGTTAGGGTTATGGTGAGGACTAGGGTTAGGTTTAGGGTTGGGGTTAAGATTAACGTTAGGGTTAGGGTAAGTTTAAGGGTTAGGTTTTGGATTAGGTTTAGGGTAAGTGTTAGAGTTAGGGTTAGGGTTAGAGTTAGGGTAAGGGTAAGGGTTCAGTTTAGGGTTAGGGTTAGGTGTTAGGGTTAGGGTTAGGGTTAATTTTAGGTTTAGGGTTAGGGCTAAGTTAACGGTAAGGGTTAGGGTTAGGGTTAGGTTTAGGGTTAGGGTGAGGGTAAGGGTAAGGGTTAGGGTTAGGGTTAGGGTAAGGGTTAGTGTTAGGGTAAGGGTTAGGGTTAGTGTTAGGGTTAGGGTTGGGTTTAGGTTTACCGTAAGGGTTAGGGTTAGTGTTAGGGTAAGAGTACGTGTTAGGGTTAGGGTTAGGGTTAGCTTTTGGGTAAAGGTAATGGTTAGGGTTAGGGTTAAGGTAAGGGTTAGGGTTAGGGTTAGGGTTAGGTTTAGGGTAAGGTTAGGGTTAGGTTTAGGGTAAGGGTAGGTTTTAGGGTTAGGGTTAGTGTTAGGGCTAGGGTAAGGGTAAGGGTTAGGGTTAGGGTTAGGGTTAGAGTTAGGTAAGGGTAAGGGTTAGGGTTAGGGTTAGGGTTAGGGTAGGGTTTAGGGTAAGGGTAAGTGTTAGGGTTAGGGTTAGGATAAGGTAAGGGTTAGGGTTAGGGTTAGGGTTAGGTTTAGGGGTTGGTGTTAGGGATAGGATTGGGTTTAGGGTTAGGTTTAGGGTAAGGTTTAGGGTTAGGGTTAGGGTTAGGGTAAGAGTTAGGGTTAGTGTTAGGGTTAGGGTTAGGGTTAGGTTTAGTGTTGGGGTTAAGGTTAGGGTTAGGTTAGGGTAAGGGTTATGGTTGGGGTTAGGGTAAGGGTTACGGTTAGTGTTAGTGTTAGGATTAGGGTTAGGGTTAGGGTAAGGTTTAGGGTTAGGGTTAGGGTTAGGGTAAGTGTAAGGGTTAAGGTTAGGGTTAGGGTTAGGTTTAGGGTTATTGTTAGGGTTAGGGATAGGGTAACGTTAAGGGTTAGGGTTAGGGTTAGGGTAAGGGTTAGCGTTAGGGTTAGTGTTAGATTTAGGGTTTGGGTCAGGTTTAGGTAGGGAAAGAGTAAGGGTTAGGGTTTGGGATAGTGTAAGGATTAGGGTTAGGGTTAGGGTTAGGATTAGGGTTAGGTAAGGTTTAGGGTTAGGGTTAGGGGTTAGGGTTATGGTTATGGTTAGGGTTAGGGTTAGGATTAGAGTAAGGATAAATGTTAGGGTTAGGGATAGGGTTAGGTTTCAGGTTAGATTTAGGGTTAGGGTTAGGGTAAGGGTAAGAGTTAGGGTAAGGGATAGGGTTAGGTTTCGGTTAAGTTTTAGGGTTAGGGTTAGGGTAAGGGTTAGGGTTAGGGTTAAGTTTAGGTTTAGGGTTAGTTTAGGGTTAGGGTTACGGTAAGGGTAAGGATTAGGGTTAGGGTTAGGGTTAGGGTTAGGGTAAGGGTTACGGTTAGGGTTAGGGTTAGGGTTAGGGTAGGGTTAAGGGTTAGGGTTAGGTTTAGGGTTAGCATTAGGGTAAGGATAAATGTTAGGATTAGGGATAGGGTTAGGGTTCAGGTTAGGTTTTGGGTTAGGGTTAATGTAAGGGTAAAAGTTAGGGTAAGTTGTAGGATTAAGGTAAGGGTTAGGGTTAGGGTTAGGGTTAGGTTTTGGGTAAGGGTAAGGGTAAGGTTTAGGGTTAGGGTTAGGGTTAGTGGTTAGGGTTAGGGTTAGGGTTAGGGTTAGGGTAAGGGTAAGGGTTAGGTTTAGGGTTAGGGTTAGGATTAGTGTTAGGTTTAGGGTTAGGGTTAGCGTAAGGGCAATGGTTAGGATTAGGGTTGGGTTAAGGTTATTGTAGGGTTAGGGTTAGGGTTAGGTTTAGGGTTAGGTTTAGGTTTAGGTTTAGGTAAGGGTTAGGGTTAAGGTTAGGGTTAGGGGTTAGGGTTAGGGTTAGGGTTAGGGTTAGGGTTAGGGTAAGGGTAAGGGTTAGGTTTAGGGTTAGGGTTAGGATTAGTGTTAGGTTTAGGGTTAGGGTTAGCGTGAGGGCAATGGTTAGGATTAGGGTTAGGGTTAAGGTTATTGTAGGGTTAGGGTTAGGGTTAGGTTTAGGGTTAGGGTTAGGGTAAGGGTAAGGTTAGGGTTAGGGTTAGGGTTAGGGTTAAGATTATGTTTAGGGTTATGATTCGGCTTAAGGTAAGGGTTAGGGTTAGGGTTAGGGTAAGGGCAAGGTTTAGGGTTAGGATTAGGGTTAAGTTTTGGGTAAAGGTTAGCGTTAGGGTTAGGGTTAGGTTTAGGGTTAGCGTCAGGTTTAGGTATGGAAAGAGTAAGGGTTAGGGTTTGGGTTAGGGTAAGGATTAGGTTTAGGGTTAGGGTTAGGATTAAGGCTAGGTAAAGTTTAGGGTTAGGGTTAGGGTTAGGGTTAGGTTTAAATTAGGGTTAGGTTTAGGGTAGGGTAAGGGTTAGGGTTAAGATTAGGATTAAGGTTATGGGTAGGTTTAGGGTTAGGGTAACTGTAAGGGATAGGGTTAGGTTTAGGGTTAGGGTTAGGGTAAGGGTAATGGTTAAGTTTGGGTTAGGGTTAGGTTTAGGGTTAGGGTTAGGGTTAGGTAAGGATAAGGGTTAGGATTGAGGTTAGGGTTAGGGTTAGGTTTTAGTTTAGGGTTAGGGTGAGGTTAAGGGGTAGGATTAGGTTTAGGGTTAGGGTTAGGGTAAGGATAAGAGTTAATGTTAGGGTTAGGGTTAGGTTTAGGGTTAGGGTTAGGGTTAGGGTAAGGGTAAGGATTAGGGTTAAGGTTATGGTTAGGATTCGGTTTAGGGTTAGGGTTAGGGTTGGGGTAAGGGTAAGATTTAGGGTCAGGATTAGGGTTAGTGTTAGGGTAAGGGTTAGGGTTAGGGTTAGGTTTAGTGTTGGGGTTAAGGTTAGGGTTAGGTTAGGGTAAGGGTTATGGTTGGGGTTAGGGTAAGGGTTACGGTTAGTGTTAGTGTTAGGATTAGGGTTAGGGTTAGGGTAAGGGTTAGGGTTAGGGTTAGGGTTAGGGTAAGTGTAAGGGTTAAGGTTAGGGTTAGGGTTAGGTTTAGGGTTATTGTTAGGGTTAGGGATAGGGTAACGTTAAGGGTTAGGGTTAAGGTTAGGATTAGGGTTAGGTTTAGGTTTAGGGTTAGTGTAAGGGTAAGGGTTAGGGTTAGGATTAGGGTTAGGGTTAAGGTAAGGGTTAGGGTTAGGATTAGGATTTGGTTTAGGGTTAGTGTTAGGGTAGGGGTAAAGGTTTGGGTTAGGGTTAGGGTTAGGGTTAAGTTTATGGTTAAGGTTAGGGTTTGGGTTAGGGTAAGGGTTAGGGCTAGGGTTAGGGTAAGTGTTAGGGTTAGGGTTAAGGTTAGGGTTAGGTTTAGGGTTACGGTTAGGGTTAGGGTTAGGTTTAGGTTAAGGGTATGTGTTAGGGTTAGGGTTAGGGTTAGGGTTAGAATTAGGGTAAGGGTAAGGGTTAGGGTTAGGGTTAGGTTTAGTGTAATGGTTAGGGTTAGGCTTAGGGTAAGTGTAAGTTTTAGGTTTTGGGTGAGGGTTAGATTAGGGTTAGGGTAAGGGTAAGGGTTAGAGTTAGCGTTAGGTTTAGGATTAGGTTTAGGGTTAGGGTGCGGGTAAGGGTTAGTGTTAGGGTTAGGCTTAGAGTTAGAGTAAGGATTAGGCTTAGGGTTAGGGTTAGGGTTGGGGTTATGGTAAGGGTAAGTGTTAGGGTTAGGGTTAGGGTACGGGTAAGGCTTAGGGTTAGGGTTAGGTTTAGCGGTTAGGGTTAGGGTTAGGGTAAGGGGTTAGGGTTAGAGTTAGGCTTAGGGTAAGGGTTAGGGTTAGGTGTTAGGGTTAGTGTTAGGGTTAGATTAAGGGTTAGGGTTAGAGTTAGGGTTAGGGTTAGGATTAACATAAGGGTTAGTGTTAGGGTTAGGGTTAGGGTTAGCATAAGGGTTAGGGTTATGGTGAGGACTAGGGTTAGGTTTAGGGTTGGGGTTAAGATTAACGTTAGGGTTAGGGTAAGTTTAAGGGTTAGGTTTTGGATTAGGTTTAGGGTAAGTGTTAGAGTTAGGGTTAGGGTTAGAGTTAGGGTAAGGGTAAGGGTTCAGTTTAGGGTTAGGGTTAGGTGTTAGGGTTAGGGTTAGGGTTAATTTTAGGTTTAGGGTTAGGGCTAAGTTAACGGTAAGGGTTAGGGTTAGGGTTAGGTTTAGGGTTAGGGTGAGGGTAAGGGTAAGGGTTAGGGTTAGGGTTAGGGTAAGGGTTAGTGTTAGGGTAAGGGTTAGGGTTAGTGTTAGGGTTAGGGTTGGGTTTAGGTTTACCGTAAGGGTTAGGGTTAGTGTTAGGGTAAGAGTACGTGTTAGGGTTAGGGTTAGGGTTAGCTTTTGGGTAAAGGTAATGGTTAGGGTTAGGGTTAAGGTAAGGGTTAGGGTTAGGGTTAGGGTTAGGTTTAGGGTAAGGTTAGGGTTAGGTTTAGGGTAAGGGTAGGTTTTAGGGTTAGGGTTAGTGTTAGGGCTAGGGTAAGGGTAAGGGTTAGGGTTAGGGTTAGGGTTAGAGTTAGGTAAGGGTAAGGGTTAGGGTTAGGGTTAGGGTTAGGGTAGGGTTTAGGGTAAGGGTAAGTGTTAGGGTTAGGGTTAGGATAAGGTAAGGGTTAGGGTTAGGGTTAGGGTTAGGTTTAGGGGTTGGTGTTAGGGATAGGATTGGGTTTAGGGTTAGGTTTAGGGTAAGGTTTAGGGTTAGGGTTAGGGTTAGGGTAAGTGTTAGGGTTAGTGTTAGGGTTAGGGTTAGGGTTAGGTTTAGTGTTGGGGTTAAGGTTAGGGTTAGGTTAGGGTAAGGGTTATGGTTGGGGTTAGGGTAAGGGTTACGGTTAGTGTTAGTGTTAGGATTAGGGTTAGGGTTAGGGTAAGGGTTAGGGTTAGGGTTAGGGTTAGGGTAAGTGTAAGGGTTAAGGTTAGGGTTAGGGTTAGGTTTAGGGTTATTGTTAGGGTTAGGGATAGGGTAACGTTAAGGGTTAGGGTTAGGGTTAGGGTAAGGGTTAGCGTTAGGGTTAGTGTTAGATTTAGGGTTTGGGTCAGGTTTAGGTAGGGAAAGAGTAAGGGTTAGGGTTTGGGATAGTGTAAGGATTAGGGTTAGGGTTAGGGTTAGGATTAGGGTTAGGTAAGGTTTAGGGTTAGGGTTAGGGGTTAGGGTTATGGTTATGGTTAGGGTTAGGGTTAGGATTAGAGTAAGGATAAATGTTAGGGTTAGGGATAGGGTTAGGTTTCAGGTTAGATTTAGGGTTAGGGTTAGGGTAAGGGTAAGAGTTAGGGTAAGGGATAGGGTTAGGTTTCGGTTAAGTTTTAGGGTTAGGGTTAGGGTAAGGGTTAGGGTTAGGGTTAAGTTTAGGTTTAGGGTTAGTTTAGGGTTAGGGTTACGGTAAGGGTAAGGATTAGGGTTAGGGTTAGGGTTAGGGTAAGGGTTACGGTTAGGGTTAGGGTTAGGGTTAGGGTAGGGGTAAGGGTTAGGGTTAGGTTTAGGGTTAGCATTAGGGTAAGGATAAATGTTAGGATTAGGGATAGGGTTAGGGTTCAGGTTAGGTTTTGGGTTAGGGTTAATGTAAGGGTAAAAGTTAGGGTAAGTTGTAGGATTAAGGTAAGGATTAGGGTTAGGGTTAGGGTTAGGTTTTGGGTAAGGGTAAGGGTAAGGTTTAGGGTTAGGGTTAGGGTTAGTGGTTAGGGTTAGGGTTAGGGTTAGGGTTAGGGTAAGGGTAAGGGTTAGGTTTAGGGTTAGGGTTAGGATTAGTGTTAGGTTTAGGGTTAGGGTTAGCGTAAGGGCAATGGTTAGGATTAGGGTTGGGTTAAGGTTATTATAGGGTTAGGGTTAGGGTTAGGTTTAGGGTTAGGTTTAGGTTTAGGGTTAGGTAAGGGTTAGGGTTAAGGTTAGGGTTAGGGGTTAGGGTTAGGGTTAGGGTTAGGTAAGGATAAGGGTTAGGATTGAGGTTAGGGTTAGGGTTAGGTTTTAGTTTAGGGTTAGGGTGAGGTTAAGGGGTAGGATTAGGTTTAGGGTTAGGGTTAGGGTAAGGATAAGAGTTAATGTTAGGGTTAGGGTTAGGTTTAGGGTTAGGGTTAGGGTTAGGGTAAGGGTAAGGATTAGGGTTAAGGTTATGGTTAGGATTCGGTTTAGGGTTAGGGTTAGGGTTGGGGTAAGGGTAAGATTTAGGGTCAGGATTAGGGTTAGTGTTAGGGTAAGGGTTAGGGTTAGGGTTAGGTTTAGTGTTGGGGTTAAGGTTAGGGTTAGGTTAGGGTAAGGGTTATGGTTGGGGTTAGGGTAAGGGTTACGGTTAGTGTTAGTGTTAGGATTAGGGTTAGGGTTAGGGTAAGGGTTAGGGTTAGGGTTAGGGTTAGGGTAAGTGTAAGGGTTAAGGTTAGGGTTAGGGTTAGGTTTAGGGTTATTGTTAGGGTTAGGGATAGGGTAACGTTAAGGGTTAGGGTTAAGGTTAGGATTAGGGTTAGGGTTAGGGTTAGGGTTAGGGTTAGGTTTAGGATAAGTGTAAGGTTTAGGGTTAGGATTAGGGTTAGAGTTAGGGGAAGGGTAAGGGCTAGGGTTAGGTTTAGGGTTAGGTTTAGGTTTAGGGTTAGGTAAGGGTTAGGGTTAAGGTTAGTGTTAGTGGTTAGGGTTAGGTTTAGGGTTAGATTTAGGGTTAGGGTTAGGGTAAGGGTAAGGGTTAGGGTTAGGGTTAGGGTTAGGGTTAGGGTTAGTGTTAGGTTTAGGGTTAGGGCTAGGGTAAGGGCAAGGTTTAGGTTTAGGGTTAGGGTTAAGGTTAGGGTAGGGGGAGGTTTAGGGTTAGGGTTAGGGTTAGGGTTAGGGTTAGGGTAAGGATAAGGTTAGGGTTAGGGTTAGGGTTAGGGTTAAGGTTATGTTTAGGGTTATGGTTAGGCTTAAGGTAAGGGTTAGTGTTAGGGTTACGGTAAGGTTTAAGGTTAGGGTTAGTGTTAGGGTTAGAGTTAGGTTTAGGGTTAGGGTAAGGGTAATGGTAAGGGTTAAGTTTACGGTTAGGGTTAGGTTAAGGATTAAGTTTGGGGGTTAGGGTTAGGGTTACGGTAAGGTTTAAGGTTAAGGTTATTGTTAGGTTTAGGGTTAGGGTTAGGGTTAGGGTAAGGGCAAGGGTTAGGGTTAGGATTAGGGTTAGGGTTAGGGTAAGGGTTAGCGTTAGGTTTAGGGTTAGGTTTATGGTTAGGGTCAGGTTTAGGTAGGGAAAGAGTAAGGTTTAGGGTTTGGGTTAGGGTAAGGATTAGGGTTAGGGTTAGGGTTAGGATTAGGGTTAGGTAAGGTTTAGGGTTAGGGTTAGGGTTAGGGGTTAGGGTTAGGGTTAGGGTTAGGTTTAGATTTAGTGTTAGGTTTAGGGTAGGGTAAGGGTTAGGGTTAAGATTAGGATTAAGGTTAGGGGTAGGTTTAGGGTTAGGGTAAGGGTAAGGGATAGGGTTAGGTTTAGGTTTAGGGTTAGGATAAGGGTAATGGTTAAATTTGGGGTTAGCGTTAGGTTTAGGCTTAGGGTTAGGGTTAGGGTGAGGATAAGGGTTAGGGTTGAGGTTAGGGTTAGGGTTAGGGTTAGGTTTAAGTTTAGGGTTAGGGTGAGGATATGGGGTAGAATTAGTTTTAGGGTTAGGGTTACGGTAAGGATAAGAGTTAATGTTAGGATTAGGATTAGGTTTAGGGTTAGGGTTAGGGTTAAGGTAAGGGTAAGGATTAGGGTTAAGGTTAGGGTTAGGGTTATGTTTAGGGTTAGGGTTAGGGTTGGGGTAAGGGTAAGATTTAGGGTCAGGATAAGGGTCAGGGTTACGGTAAGGGTTAGGGTTAGGGTTAGGTTTAGTGTTGGGGTTAAGGTTAGGATTAGGTTTAGGGTTAGGGTAAGGGTTAGGTTTGGGTTAGGGTAAGGGTTAGGTTTAGGGTTAGTGTTAGTGTTAGGGTTAGGGTTAAGGTTAGGGTTAGGGTTAGGGTTACGGTTAGGGTTAGGGTTAGGTTTAGGTTAAGGGTATGTGTTATGGTTAGGGTTAGCGTTAGGGTTAGCGTTCGGGTAAGGGTAAGGGTTACGGTTAGGGTTAGGTTTAGTGTAAGGTTTTGGGTTAGGCTTAGGGTAAGTGTAAGTTTTAGGTTTAGGGTGAGGGTTAGGTTTAGGGTTAGGGTAAGGGTAAGGGTTAGGGTTAGCGTTAGGGTTAGGATTAGGATTAGGGTTAGGGTACGGGTTAGGGTTAGGGTTAGGGTTAGGGTTAGGGTTAGGGTTAGGGTAAAGGTTCGGGTTAGGGTTAGGGTTAAGGTTAGGGTTAAGGTTAGTGTTAGGGTTAGAGTAAGGGTTACGGTTAGGGTAGGGGTAAGGGTTAGGGTTAGGTTTAGGGTTAGGATTAGGGTAAGGATAAATGTTAGGGTTAGGGATAGGGTTAGGGTTCAGGTTAGGTTTAGGGTTAGGGTTAGGGTAAGGGTAAGAGTTAGGGTTAGGGATAGGGTTAGGTTTCGGGTAAGTTTTAGGGTTAGGGTTAGGGTAAGGGTAAGAGTTAGGGTTGGGTTAGGGTTAGGGATAAGGTTAGGGTCAGGGTTAGGGTTAGGGTTAGGGGTTAGGGTTAGGGTTAGGGTTAGGGTAAGGGTTAGGGTTAGGTGTTAGGGTTAGTGTTAGGGTTAGGTTAAGGGTTAGGGTTAGAGTTAGGGTTAGGGTTATGGTTAGCATAAGTGTTAGTGTTAGGGTTAGGGTAAGGGTTAGGGTTAGGGTGAGGGCTAGGGTTAGGTTTAGGGTTGGGGTTAAGATTAGCGTTAGGGTTAGGGTAAGGGTAAGGGTTAGGGTTTGGTTTAGGTTTAGGGTAAGTGTTAGGGTTAGGGTTAGGGTTAGGGTTAGGGTAAGGGTAAGGGTTCAGTTTAGAGTTAGGGTTAGGTGTTAGGTTTAGGGTTAGGGTTAATATTAGGTTTA
Organism: Megascapheus bottae; assembly: GCA_024803745.1. Classification (NCBI taxonomy): domain Eukaryota; kingdom Metazoa; phylum Chordata; class Mammalia; order Rodentia; family Geomyidae; genus Megascapheus; species Megascapheus bottae. The sequence goes on along the minus strand of JANJXV010000791.1, from coordinate 295,093 downwards.
GGGTTAGGGCTAAGTTAAGGGTAAGGGTTAGGGTTAGGGTTAGGGTTAGGGTTAGGGTTATGTTTAGCGTTAGGGTTAGGTTTAGGGTTAGGTTTAGGGTTAGGGTGAGGGTAAGGGTAAGGGTTAGGGTTAGGGTTAGGGTTAGTGTTAGGGTTAGGGTTAGTGTTAGTGTTAGTGTTAGGGTTAGGGTAAATGTTAGGGTTAGGGTTAGGTTTAGGGTTACGGTAAGTGTTAGGGTTAGGGTTAGGGTAAGCGTATGTGTTAGGGTTAGGGTTAGGGTTAGGGTTAGCTTTTGTGTAAGGGTAATGGTTAGGGTTAGGGTTAAGGGAAGTGTTAGGGTTAGGGTTAGGGTTAGGGTTAGAGTAAGGGTTAAGGTTAGGTTTAGGGTAAGGGTAAGTTTTAGGGTTAGTGTTAGTGTTAGGGCTAGGATAAGGGTAAGGGTTAGGGTTAGGGTAGGGTTTAGGGTAAGGGTGAGTGTTAGGGTTAGGGATAGGATAAGGTAAGGGTTAGGGTTAGGGTTAGGGTTAGGTTTAGGGTTAGGGTTAGGGTAAGGGTAAGAGTTAGTGTTGGGTTATGGTTAGGGTTAAGGTCAGGGTTAGGGTTAGGGTTAGTGTTAGGGTAAGGTTTAGGGTTAATTTTAGGGTTAGGGTCAGGGTTAGGTTTAGGGTTAGGGTTAGGGTAATGGTTAGGGTTAGGGTTAAGGTTTGGGTTAGTTTTAGTGTTAGGGTAAGGGTAAGGCTAAGGGTTAGCGTTAGGGTTAGGGTTAGGTTTAGGGTTGGGGTTCAGGTTAGGGTTAGGGTTAGTGTAAGGGTAAGGGTTTGGGTTCGGGATAGGGCAAGGGTTAGGCTTAGGGTTAGTGTTAGGGTTAGGTTAGGTTTAGGATTACGGTAAGGGTTAGGGTTAGGGTTAGGGTAAGTGTATGTGTTAGGGTTAGGGTTAGGGTTAGCGTTTGGATAAGGGTAAGGGTTAGGGTTAGGGTTAGGGTTAAGGTAAGTGTTAGTGTTAGGGTTAGGGTTAGGGTTACGTTTAGGGTTAGGGTTAGGGTTGGGGTTAAGGTTTGGGTTAGGGTTAGGGTAAGAGTAAGGGTTAGGGTTAGGGTAAGGGTATGCGTTAGGGTTAGGGTAAGGGTTAGGTTAGGGTTAACGTTTCGGTAACGGTAAGGGTTAGCTTTAGGGTTAGGGTTAAGGTAAGGTTAAGGGTTAGGAATAGGGTTAGGGATAGGTTTAGCGTAAGAGTTAGGGTCAGGTTTAGGGTAAGGGTAAGGTTTAGCGTTAGGGTTAGGTTTTGGGTTAGGGTAAGGGTAAGGGTTAGCGTTAGGGTTAGGGTTAGGTTTAGGGTTAGGGAAAGGGTAAGGGTTAGGGTTAGAGTTAGGGTAAGGGTTATCGTTAGGGTTAGATAGGGATTAGGGTAAGGGTAAGTGTTTGGGTTAGGGTTAGGGTTAGGATAAGGTAACGGGTAGGGGTAGGGTTAGGGTTAGGGTTAGGATTAGGGTTAGGGTTAGGGTTAGGGTAAGGGTAAGTTTTAGGGTTAAGGTTAGGGTTAGGGTTAGGGTTAGGTTTAGGGTTAGTGTTAGGGTAAGTGAAAGGGTTAGGGTTTGGATTAGGGTTAGGGTTAGGGTAAGGGTTAGGGTTAGGGTTAGGGTTAGGGTTAGGGTAGCCTTAGGGTTAGGGTTAGGGTTAGGGTAAGGGTTAGGGTTAGTGTTAGGCTTAGGGTTAGGGTTAGGGTTAGGGTAAGGGTTAGGGTAAGGGTTAGGGTTAGGGTAAGGGTAAGGGTTAGGGTTAGGGTTAGGCTTAGTGTTAGGTTTAGTGATAGGGTTTGGGTTAGGGATAGGGTAAGGGTTAGGGTTAAGGTTGGGTTAGGGGTAGGGTTAGGTTTAGGGTTAGGGTTAGGGTTAGGGAAAGGGTAAGGTTTAGGGTTAGGATTAGGGTTAGGGTTAGGGTAATGGTTAGGGTTAGAGTTAGGGTTAGGTTTAGGGTTAGTGTTAGGGTAAGGGTAAATGTTCGGATTAGGGTTAGGGTTAGGGTTAAGGTTATGTTTAAGGTTAGGGTTTGGGTTAGGGTAAGGGTTAGGTTTAGGGTTAGGATTAGGTTTAGGGTTAGGGTTAGGGTTAGGGTTAGATTTAGGTTTAGGGTTAGGGTAAGGGTAAGGGTTAGGGTTAGGGTTAGGGTAAGGGTAAGGGTTAGGGTTAGGGTTAGGGTTAGGGTTAGTTTTAGTGTTGGGGTTAAGTTTAGGGTTAGGGTAAGTGTTAGGGTTAAGGTTAAGGTTAGTGTTAGGTTTAGGGTTACGGTTAGGGTTAGGGTTAGGTTTAGGTTGAGGATATGTGTTAGGGTTAGTGTTAGGATTAGCGTTAGGGTAAGTGTAACTGTTAGGGTTAGGGTTAAGGTAAGGGTAAGGGTTAGGGTTAGGGTTAGGGTTAGTGTAAGGGTTAGGTTAGGTTTAGGGTAAGTGTAAGTTTTAAGTTTAGGTTTAGGGTTAGGATTAGGGTTAGGGTAAGGGTAAGGGTTAGGGTTAGGTTTAGGGTTAGGTTTAGGGTTATGGTACGGGTAAGAGTTAATGTTAGGTTTAGGGTTAGGGTTAGAGTAAGGATTAGGATTAGGGTTAGGGTTAGGGTAGGGGTTAGGGTAAGGGTAAGTGTTAGGTTTAGGGTTAGGGTACGGGTAAGGGTTAGGGTTAGTGTTAGGGTAGGGGTAGCGTTTAGGGTTAGGGTTAGGGTTAGGGTTAGAGGAAGGGTTAGGGGTTAGGGTTAGTGTTAGGGTTAGGTTAAGGGTTAGGGTTAGAGTTAGGGTTAGGGTTAGGGTTAGGATAAGGGTTAGTGTTAGTGTTAGGGTTAGGGTTAGGTTAAGGGTAAGTGTTAGTGTTAGTGTTAGGGTTAGGGTTAGGGTTAGGGTAAGGGTTAGGGTTAGGGTTAGGGCTTGGTTTAGGTTTAGGGTTGGGGTTAAGGTTAGCGTTAGGGTTAGGGTGAGCGTAAGGGTTAGGGTTAGGATAAGGTTTAGGGTAAGTGTTAGGGTTAGGGTTAGGGTTAGGGAAAGGGTAGGGTTTCGGGTTAGGGATAGGGTTAGGTGTTAGGATTAGGGTTAGGTTTAGGGATAGGTTTAGGGTTAGGGCTAGGGTAAGGGTAAGGGTTAGGGTTAGGGTTAGGGTTAGGGGTAAGGTTAGGGTTAGGGTTAGGGTTAGGGTAATGGTTAGGGTTAGAGTTAGGGTTAGGTTTAGGGTTAGTGTTAGGGTAAGGGTAAAGGTTCGGATTAGGGTTAGGGTTAGGGTTAAGGTTATGTTTAAGGTTAGGGTTTGGGTTAGGGTTAGGGTTAGTTTTAGGGTTAGGGTTAGGTTTAGGGTTAGGGTTAGGGTGAGGGTTAGATTTAGGTTTAGGGTTAGGGTAAGGTTAAGGGTTAGGGTTAGGGTTAGGGTAAGGGTAAGGGTTAGGGTTAGGGTTAGGGTTAGATTTAGTGTTGGGGTTAAGGGTTAGGGTTAGGGTTAGGTGTTAGGATTAGGGTTAGGTTTAGGGTTAGGTTTAGGGTTAGGGCTAGGGTAAGGGTAAGGGTTAGGGTTAGGGTTAGGGTTAGGGGTAAGTTTAGGGTTAGGGTTAGGGTTAAGGTTAGGTTTAGGCTTAGGGTGAGGGTAAGGGTAAGGGTTAGGTTTAGGGTTAGGGTTCTGGGTAGGGAAAGGGTAAGGGTTAAGGTTAGGGTCAGGGTTAGGGTAAGGATTAGGGTTAGGGTTAGGGTTAGGGTAAGGGTAAGGTTTAGGGTCAGGATTAGGGTTAGGGTTAGCGTAAGGGTTAGGGTTAGGGTTCGGTTTAGTGTTGGGGTTAAGGTTAGGGTTAGGTTAAGGGTTAGGGTTAGGGTTAGGGTTAGGGTTAGGGTTAGGATAAGGGTTAGGGTTAGGGTTAGGGTTAGGGTTAGAGTTAGGGTTAGGGTTAGGATAAGGGTTAGGGTTAGGGTTAGGGTAAGGGTAAGTGTTAGCGTTAGGGTTAGGCTAGGGTTAGTGTTAGGGTTTGGGTTAGGGTTAGGTTAGGGTTAGGGTTAGGGTTAGGGAAAGTGTAAGGTTTAGGGTTAGTGTTAGGGTAAGGATTCGTCTTCGGGTTAGGGGTAGGGTAAGGGTTAAGATTAGGGTTAGGGTTACGGTTAGGGTTAGGGGTTAGGGTTAGGGTTATGTTTAAAGTTAGGGTTAGGCTAAGGATAAGAGTTAGGGTCAGGGATAGGATTAGGTTCTTGTTAGGTTTAGGGTTAGGGTTAGGGGAAGGGTGAGAGTTAGGGTTGGGTTAGGGTTAGGGTTAAGGTTAGGGTTAGGGTTAGGGTAAGGGCAAGGGTTTGGGTCAGAGTTAGGGTTAGTGTAAGAGTTAGGGTTAGGGTTAGTGTTAGTGTTAGGGTTAGGTTTAGGGTTACGGTAAGATTTAGGGTTAGGGGTAGGGTAAGAGTAGGTGTTAGGGTTGGGGTTAGGGTTAGATTTAGGGTTAGCGTTTGGGTAAGTGTAAGGGTTAGGGTTAGGGATAAGGTAAGTGTTAGGGTTAGGGTTAGCGTTAGGGTTAGGGTAAGGGTTAGGGGTAGGGGTAGGGTAGGGTTAAGGGTAAGGGGAAGTGTTAGGGTTAGGGTTAGGGTTAGGATAAGGTAAGGATTAGGGTTAGGGTCAGGGTTATGGTTAGGTTTAGGGGTTAGGGTTAGGGATAGGGTTAGGTTTAGGGTTAGGTTTAGGGTAAGGGTAAGGGTTAGGGTTAGGATTAGGATTAGGGTTAGGGTTAGTGTTAGGTTTGGGTTAGTGTTAGGATAAGGGTAAGGGTTAGTGTTAGGGTTGGGGTTAAGGTTAGCGTTAGGGTTAGGGTTTAGGGTTAGGTTTAGGGTTACATTTAGGGTTACGGTTAGGGTTAGGGTTAGGTTTAGGGTAAGGGTATGTGTTAGGGTGAGGGTTATGGTTAGGGTTGGGGTTAGGATAATGGTTAGGGTTAGGGTTAGGGTTAGGGTAAGTGTTAGCATTAGTGTTAGGGTTAGGGTTAGGTTTAGGGTAAGGGTAAGTGTTAGGATTAGGGTTAGGGTTAGGTTTAGTGTTAGTTGTTACGGTTAGGGTTAGGGTAAGTGTAAGTGTTAAGGTTAAGGTTAGGGTTAGGGTTTGGTTTAGTTTTAGGGTTAGGTTTAGGGTAGGGGTAAGGGTTAGGGTTAGGATTAGGGTTAGGGTTAGGGTAAGAGTTAGTGTTAGGGTTAGGGTTAGGGTTAGGTTTAGGGTTAGATTTAGGTTTAGGGTTACGTAAGGGTTAGGGTTAGGGTTAGGGTTAGGGATTAGGGTTAGGGTTAGGTTTAGGGTTAGGGTTAGGGTAAGGGTTAGGGTTAGGGTTAGTGTTAGGTTTAGGGTGAGGGTTAGGGTAAGGGCAAGGGTTAGGATTAGGGTTAGGGTTAAGGTTAGGGTAGGGTTAAGGTTAGGGTTAGGTTTAGGGTTAGGGTTAAGGTAAGGGTAAGGTTAGGGTTAGGGTTAGTGTTAGGTTTAGGGTTAGGGTTAGGGTAAGGGCAAGGTTTAGGATTAGAGTTAGGGTTAAGGTTAGGGTAGGGTTAAGGTTAGGGTTAGGTTTAGGGTTAGGGTAAGGGTAAGGTTCGGGTTAGGGTTAGGGTTACGGTTAAGGTTATGCTTAGGGTTATGGTTAGGGTTAAGGTAAGGGTTAAGGTTAGGGTTACGTTAAGGTATACGGTTAGGGTTAGTGTTAGGGTTAGTGGTAGGTTTAGGGTTAGTGTAAGGGTAATGGTAAGGGTTAAGTTTAGGGTTAGGGTTCGGTTAAGGGTTAAGGTTAGGGGTTACGGTTATGGTTACGGTAAGGTTTAAGTTTAGGGTTAGTGTTAGGTTTAGGGTTAGGGTTAGGCTTAGGGTAAGGGCAAGAGGTAGGGTTAGGATTATGGTTAGTGTTAGGGTTAGGGTTGCGTTAGGGTTAGTGTTAGGTTTAGGGTTAGGGTCAGGTTTAGGTAGGGAAAGAGTAAGGGTTAGGGTTTGGGTTAGTGTAAGAATTAGGGTTAGGGTTAGGGTTAGGATTAGGGTTAGGTAAGGTTTAGGGTTAGGGTTAGGGGTTAGGGTTAGGGTTAGGGTTAGGATTAGGGTAAGGATAAATGTTAGGGTTAGGGATAGGGTTAGGTTTCAGGTTAGATTTAGGGTTAGGGTTAGGGTAAGGGTAAGAGTTAGGGTAAGGGATAGGGTTAGGTTTCGGGTAAGTTTTAGGGTTAGGATTCGGGTAAGGGTAAGAGTTAGGGTTGGGTTAGGGTTAGGGATAAGTTTAGGGTTAGGGTTAGGGTTAAGGTTAGGTTTAGGTTTAGGGTTTGGGTTAGGTTTAGGGTTAGGATTAGGGTTAGGTTTACGGTTACGGTTAGGGTTCTTGTTAGGGTTAGGGCTAGGGTTAAGTTTAGGGTTAGGGTTAGTTTAGGGTTAGGGTTTGGGTAAGGGTAAGGATTAGGGTTAGGGTTAGGGTTAGGGTAAGGGTTACGGTTAGGGTTAGGGTAACGGTTAGGGTACGGGTAAGGGTTAGGGTTAGGTTTAGGGTTAGGATTAGGGTAAGGATAAATGTTAGGATTAGGGATAGGGTTATAGTTCAGGTTAGGTTTAGGGTTAGGGTTAGTGTAAGGGTAAAAGTTAGGGTAAGTTTTAGGATTAAGGTAAGGGTTAGTGTTAGGGTTAGGGTTAGGTTTAGGGGAAGGGTAAGGGTAAGGTTTAGGGTTAGGTTTAGGGTTAGTTTTAGAGGAAGGTTAACGGTTAGGGTTAGGTTTAGGGTTAGGTTTAGGTTTAGGGTTAGGTAAGGGTTAGGGTTAAGGTTAGAGTTAGGGGTTAGGGTTAGGGTAAGGGTTAGGTTTAGGGTTAGGGTTAGGGTAAGGGTAAGGGTTAGGTTTAGGTTTAGGGTTAGGGTTAGGGTTAGGATTAGGGTTAGGGTTAAGGTAAGGGTTAGGGTTAGGTTTAGGATTTGGTTTAGGGTTAGTTTTAGGGTAAGGGTAAAGGTTCGGTTTAGGGTTAGGGTTTGGGTTAAGTTTATGGTTAAGGTTAGGGTTTGGGTTAGGGTAAGGGTTAGGGTTAGGGTTAGGGTAAGTGTTAGGGTTAGGGTTAAGTTTAGGGTTAGGTTTAGAGTTACGGTTAGGGTTACGGTTAGGTTTAGGTTAAGGTTATGTGTTAGGGTTAGGGTTAGGGTTAGGGTTAGTGTAAGGGTTAAGTTTAGGGTTTGGCTTTGGGTAAGTTTTAGGGTTAGGGTTAGGTTTAGGGTTAGGGTTAGGGTTAGGGTAAGGGTTAGGTTTAGGTTAAGGGTAAGGCTTAGGGTTATGGTTAGGTTTAGGGTTAGGGTTTAGGGTTAGGTTTAGGGTTAGATTTAGGGTTACGGTTAGGGTTAGGGTTAGGGTTAGGGTAAGGCTATGTGTTACGGTGAGGGATAGGGTTAGGTTTGGGGTTAGGATAAGGGTTAGGGTAAGGGTTAAGGTTAGGGTAAGTGTTAGCGTTAGTGTTAGGGTTAGGGTTAGGTTTAGGGTAAGGGTAAGTGTTAGGATTAGGGTTAGGGTTAGGTTTAGTGTTAGTTGTTACGGTTAGGGTTAGGGTAAGGGTTAGGGTTAGGGTTAGGGTTAGGGTTAGGGTTAGGGTTAGGTTTAGGGTGAGGGTTAGGGTAAGGGCAAGGGTTAGGATTAGGGTTAGGGTTAAGGTTAGGGTAGGGTTAAGGTTAGGGTTAGGTTTAGGGTTAGGGTTAAGGTAAGGGTAAGGTTAGGGTTAGGGTTAGTGTTAGGTTTAGGGTTAGGGTTAGGGTAAGGGCAAGGTTTAGGATTAGAGTTAGGGTTAAGGTTAGGGTAGGGTTAAGGTTAGGGTTAGGTTTAGGGTTAGGGTAAGGGTAAGGTTCGGGTTAGGGTTAGGGTTACGGTTAAGGTTATGCTTAGGGTTATGGTTAGGGTTAAGGTAAGGGTTAAGGTTAGGGTTACGTTAAGGTATACGGTTAGGGTTAGTGTTAGGGTTAGTGGTAGGTTTAGGGTTAGTGTAAGGGTAATGGTAAGGGTTAAGTTTAGGGTTAGGGTTCGGTTAAGGGTTAAGGTTAGGGGTTACGGTTATGGTTACGGTAAGGTTTAAGTTTAGGGTTAGTGTTAGGTTTAGGGTTAGGGTTAGGCTTAGGGTAAGGGCAAGAGGTAGGGTTAGGATTATGGTTAGTGTTAGGGTTAGGGTTGCGTTAGGGTTAGTGTTAGGTTTAGGGTTAGGGTCAGGTTTAGGTAGGGAAAGAGTAAGGGTTAGGGTTTGGGTTAGTGTAAGAATTAGGGTTAGGGTTAGGGTTAGGATTAGGGTTAGGTAAGGTTTAGGGTTAGGGTTAGGGGTTAGGGTTAGGGTTAGGGTTAGGATTAGGGTAAGGATAAATGTTAGGGTTAGGGATAGGGTTAGGTTTCAGGTTAGATTTAGGGTTAGGGTTAGGGTAAGGGTAAGAGTTAGGGTAAGGGATAGGGTTAGGTTTCGGGTAAGTTTTAGGGTTAGGATTCGGGTAAGGGTAAGAGTTAGGGTTGGGTTAGGGTTAGGGATAAGTTTAGGGTTAGGGTTAGGGTTAAGGTTAGGTTTAGGTTTAGGGTTTGGGTTAGGTTTAGGGTTAGGATTAGGGTTAGGTTTACGGTTACGGTTAGGGTTCTTGTTAGGGTTAGGGCTAGGGTTAAGTTTAGGGTTAGGGTTAGTTTAGGGTTAGGGTTTGGGTAAGGGTAAGGATTAGGGTTAGGGTTAGGGTTAGGGTAAGGGTTACGGTTAGGGTTAGGGTAACGGTTAGGGTACGGGTAAGGGTTAGGGTTAGGTTTAGGGTTAGGATTAGGGTAAGGATAAATGTTAGGATTAGGGATAGGGTTATAGTTCAGGTTAGGTTTAGGGTTAGGGTTAGTGTAAGGGTAAAAGTTAGGGTAAGTTTTAGGATTAAGGTAAGGGTTAGTGTTAGGGTTAGGGTTAGGTTTAGGGGAAGGGTAAGGGTAAGGTTTAGGGTTAGGTTTAGGGTTAGTTTTAGAGGAAGGTTAACGGTTAGGGTTAGGTTTAGGGTTAGGTTTAGGTTTAGGGTTAGGTAAGGGTTAGGGTTAAGGTTAGAGTTAGGGGTTAGGGTTAGGGTAAGGGTTAGGTTTAGGGTTAGGGTTAGGGTAAGGGTAAGGGTTAGGTTTAGGTTTAGGGTTAGGGTTAGGGTTAGGATTAGGGTTAGGGTTAAGGTAAGGGTTAGGGTTAGGTTTAGGATTTGGTTTAGGGTTAGTTTTAGGGTAAGGGTAAAGGTTCGGTTTAGGGTTAGGGTTTGGGTTAAGTTTATGGTTAAGGTTAGGGTTTGGGTTAGGGTAAGGGTTAGGGTTAGGGTTAGGGTAAGTGTTAGGGTTAGGGTTAAGTTTAGGGTTAGGTTTAGAGTTACGGTTAGGGTTACGGTTAGGTTTAGGTTAAGGTTATGTGTTAGGGTTAGGGTTAGGGTTAGGGTTAGTGTAAGGGTTAAGTTTAGGGTTTGGCTTTGGGTAAGTTTTAGGGTTAGGGTTAGGTTTAGGGTTAGGGTTAGGGTTAGGGTAAGGGTTAGGTTTAGGTTAAGGGTAAGGCTTAGGGTTATGGTTAGGTTTAGGGTTAGGGTTTAGGGTTAGGTTTAGGGTTAGATTTAGGGTTACGGTTAGGGTTAGGGTTAGGGTTAGGGTAAGGCTATGTGTTACGGTGAGGGTTAGGGTTAGGTTTGGGGTTAGGATAAGGGTTAGGGTAAGGGTTAAGGTTAGGGTAAGTGTTAGCGTTAGTGTTAGGGTTAGGGTTAGGTTTAGGGTAAGGGTAAGTGTTAGGATTAGGGTTAGGGTTAGGTTTAGTGTTAGTTGTTACGGTTAGGGTTAGGGTAAGGGTTAGGGTTAGGGTTAGGGTTAGGGTTAGGGTTAGGGTTAGTGTTAGGTTTAGGGTGAGGGTTAGGGTAAGGGCAAGGGTTAGGATTAGGGTTAGGGTTAAGGTTAGGGTAGGGTTAAGGTTAGGGTTAGGTTTAGGGTTAGGGTTAAGGTAAGGGTAAGGTTAGGGTTAGGGTTAGTGTTAGGTTTAGGGTTAGGGTTAGGGTAAGGGCAAGGTTTAGGATTAGAGTTAGGGTTAAGGTTAGGGTAGGGTTAAGGTTAGGGTTAGGTTTAGGGTTAGGGTAAGGGTAAGGTTCGGGTTAGGGTTAGGGTTACGGTTAAGGTTATGCTTAGGGTTATGGTTAGGGTTAAGGTAAGGGTTAAGGTTAGGGTTACGTTAAGGTATACGGTTAGGGTTAGTGTTAGGGTTAGTGGTAGGTTTAGGGTTAGTGTAAGGGTAATGGTAAGGGTTAAGTTTAGGGTTAGGGTTCGGTTAAGGGTTAAGGTTAGGGGTTACGGTTATGGTTACGGTAAGGTTTAAGTTTAGGGTTAGTGTTAGGTTTAGGGTTAGGGTTAGGCTTAGGGTAAGGGCAAGAGGTAGGGTTAGGATTATGGTTAGTGTTAGGGTTAGGGTTGCGTTAGGGTTAGTGTTAGGTTTAGGGTTAGGGTCAGGTTTAGGTAGGGAAAGAGTAAGGGTTAGGGTTTGGGTTAGTGTAAGAATTAGGGTTAGGGTTAGGGTTAGGATTAGGGTTAGGTAAGGTTTAGGGTTAGGGTTAGGGGTTAGGGTTAGGGTTAGGGTTAGGATTAGGGTAAGGATAAATGTTAGGGTTAGGGATAGGGTTAGGTTTCAGGTTAGATTTAGGGTTAGGGTTAGGGTAAGGGTAAGAGTTAGGGTAAGGGATAGGGTTAGGTTTCGGGTAAGTTTTAGGGTTAGGATTCGGGTAAGGGTAAGAGTTAGGGTTGGGTTAGGGTTAGGGATAAGTTTAGGGTTAGGGTTAGGGTTAAGGTTAGGTTTAGGTTTAGGGTTTGGGTTAGGTTTAGGGTTAGGATTAGGGTTAGGTTTACGGTTACGGTTAGGGTTCTTGTTAGGGTTAGGGCTAGGGTTAAGTTTAGGGTTAGGGTTAGTTTAGGGTTAGGGTTTGGGTAAGGGTAAGGATTAGGGTTAGGGTTAGGGTTAGGGTAAGGGTTACGGTTAGGGTTAGGGTAACGGTTAGGGTACGGGTAAGGGTTAGGGTTAGGTTTAGGGTTAGGATTAGGGTAAGGATAAATGTTAGGATTAGGGATAGGGTTATAGTTCAGGTTAGGTTTAGGGTTAGGGTTAGTGTAAGGGTAAAAGTTAGGGTAAGTTTTAGGATTAAGGTAAGGGTTAGTGTTAGGGTTAGGGTTAGGTTTAGGGGAAGGGTAAGGGTAAGGTTTAGGGTTAGGTTTAGGGTTAGTTTTAGAGGAAGGTTAACGGTTAGGGTTAGGTTTAGGGTTAGGTTTAGGTTTAGGGTTAGGTAAGGGTTAGGGTTAAGGTTAGAGTTAGGGGTTAGGGTTAGGGTAAGGGTTAGGTTTAGGGTTAGGGTTAGGGTAAGGGTAAGGGTTAGGTTTAGGTTTAGGGTTAGGGTTAGGGTTAGGATTAGGGTTAGGGTTAAGGTAAGGGTTAGGGTTAGGTTTAGGATTTGGTTTAGGGTTAGTTTTAGGGTAAGGGTAAAGGTTCGGTTTAGGGTTAGGGTTTGGGTTAAGTTTATGGTTAAGGTTAGGGTTTGGGTTAGGGTAAGGGTTAGGGTTAGGGTTAGGGTAAGTGTTAGGGTTAGGGTTAAGTTTAGGGTTAGGTTTAGAGTTACGGTTAGGGTTACGGTTAGGTTTAGGTTAAGGTTATGTGTTAGGGTTAGGGTTAGGGTTAGGGTTAGTGTAAGGGTTAAGTTTAGGGTTTGGCTTTGGGTAAGTTTTAGGGTTAGGGTTAGGTTTAGGGTTAGGGTTAGGGTTAGGGTAAGGGTTAGGTTTAGGTTAAGGGTAAGGCTTAGGGTTATGGTTAGGTTTAGGGTTAGGGTTTAGGGTTAGGTTTAGGGTTAGATTTAGGGTTACGGTTAGGGTTAGGGTTAGGGTTAGGGTAAGGCTATGTGTTACGGTGAGGGTTAGGGTTAGGTTTGGGGTTAGGATAAGGGTTAGGGTAAGGGTTAAGGTTAGGGTAAGTGTTAGCGTTAGTGTTAGGGTTAGGGTTAGGTTTAGGGTAAGGGTAAGTGTTAGGATTAGGGTTAGGGTTAGGTTTAGTGTTAGTTGTTACGGTTAGGGTTAGGGTAAGGGTAAGTGTTAGGGTTAAGGTTAGGGTTAGGGTTTGGTTTAGTTTTAGGGTTAGGTTTAGGGTAGGGGTAAGGGTTAGGGTTAGGATTAGGGTTAGGGTTAGAGTAAGAGTTAGGGTTAGGTTTAGGGTTAGGGTTAGGTTTAGGGTTAGATTTAGGTTTAGGGTTAGGTAAGGGTTAGGGTTAGGGTTAGGGTTAGGGGTTAGGGTTAGGGTTAGGTTTAGGGTTAGGGTAAGGTTAAGGGTTATGGTTAGGGTTAGGGTTAGTGTTAGGTTTAGGGTTAGGGTTAGGGTAAGAGCAAGGGTTAGGATTAGGGTTAGGGTTAAGCTTAGGGTAGGGTTAGGGTTAGGGTTAGGTTTAGGGTTAGGGTTAGGGTAAGGGTAAGGTTAGGGTTAGGGTTAGGGTTAGTGTTAGGTTTAGGGTTAGGGTTAGGGTAAGGGCAAGGGTTAGGATTAGGGTTAGGGTTAAGCTTAGGGTAGGGTTAGGGTTAGGGTTAGGTTTAGGGTTAGGGTTAGGGTAAGGGTAAGGTTAGGGTTAGGGTTAGGGTTAGGGTTAAGGTTATGCTTAGGGTTATGGTTAGGGTAAAGGTAAGGGTTAAGGTTAGGGTTACATTAAGGTTTACGGTTAGGGTTAATGTTAGTGTTAGTGTTAGGTTTAGGGTTAGTGTAAGGGTAATGGTAAGGGTTAAGTTTAGGGTTAGGGTTAGGTTAAGGGTTAAGGTTAGGGGTTACGGTTAGGGTTACGGTAAGGTTTAAGGTTAGGGTTAGTGTTAGGTTTAGGGTTAGGGTTAGGCTTAGGGTAAGGGCAAGGGTTAGGGTTAGGATTAGGGTTAGGGTTAGGGTAAGGGTTAGCGTTAGGGTTAGTGTTAGATTTAGGGTTTGGGTCAGGTTTAGGTAGGGAAAGAGTAAGGGTTAGGGTTTGGGATAGTGTAAGGATTAGGGTTAGGGTTAGGGTTAGGATTAGGGTTAGGTAAGGTTTAGGGTTAGGGTTAGGGGTTAGGGTTATGGTTATGGTTAGGGTTAGGGTTAGGATTAGAGTAAGGATAAATGTTAGGGTTAGGGATAGGGTTAGGTTTCAGGTTAGATTTAGGGTTAGGGTTAGGGTAAGGGTAAGAGTTAGGGTAAGGGATAGGGTTAGGTTTCGGTTAAGTTTTAGGGTTAGGGTTAGGGTAAGGGTTAGGGTTAGGGTTAAGTTTAGGTTTAGGGTTAGTTTAGGGTTAGGGTTACGGTAAGGGTAAGGATTAGGGTTAGGGTTAGGGTTAGGGTTAGGGTAAGGGTTACGGTTAGGGTTAGGGTTAGGGTAGGGGTAAGGGTTAAGGTTAGGTTTAGGGTTAGCATTAGGGTAAGGATAAATGTTAGGATTAGGGATAGGGTTAGGGTTCAGGTTAGGTTTTGGGTTAGGGTTAATGTAAGGGTAAAAGTTAGGGTAAGTTGTAGGATTAAGGTAAGGGTTAGGGTTAGGGTTAGGGTTAGGTTTTGGGTAAGGGTAAGGGTAAGGTTTAGGGTTAGGGTTAGGGTTAGTGGTTAGGGTTAGGGTTAGGGTTAGGGTAAGGGTAAGGGTTAGGTTTAGGGTTAGGGTTAGGATTAGTGTTAGGTTTAGGGTTAGGGTTAGCGTAAGGGCAATGGTTAGGATTAGGGTTGGGTTAAGGTTATTGTAGGGTTAGGGTTAGGGTTAGGTTTAGGGTTAGGTTTAGGTTTAGGGTTAGGTAAGGGTTAGGGTTAAGGTTAGGGTTAGGGGTTAGGGTTAGGGTTAGGGTTAGGGTTAGGGTTAGGGTAAGGGTAAGGGTTAGGTTTAGGGTTAGGGTTAGGATTAGTGTTAGGTTTAGGGTTAGGGTTAGCGTGAGGGCAATGGTTAGGATTAGGGTTAGGGTTAAGGTTATTGTAGGGTTAGGGTTAGGGTTAGGTTTAGGGTTAGGGTTAGGGTAAGGGTAAGGTTAGGGTTAGGGTTAGGGTTAGGGTTAAGATTATGTTTAGGGTTATGATTGGGCTTAAGGTAAGGGTTAGGGTTAGGGTTAGGGTAAGGGCAAGGTTTAGGGTTAGGATTAGGGTTAAGTTTTGGGTAAAGGTTAGCGTTAGGGTTAGGGTTAGGTTTAGGGTTAGGGTTAGGATTAAGGCTAGGTAAAGTTTAGGGTTAGGGTTAGGGTTAGGGTTAGGTTTAAATTAGGGTTAGGTTTAAGGTAGGGTAAGGGTTAGGGTTAAGATTAGGATTAAGGTTATGGGTAGGTTTAGGGTTAGGGTAACTGTAAGGGATAGGGTTAGGTTTAGGGTTAGGGTTAGGGTAAGGGTAATGGTTAAGTTTGGGTTAGGGTTAGGTTTAGGGTTAGGGTTAGGGTTAGGTAAGGATAAGGGTTAGGATTGAGGTTAGGGTTAGGGTTAGGTTTTAGTTTAGGGTTAGGGTGAGGTTAAGGGGTAGGATTAGGTTTAGGGTTAGGGTTAGGGTAAGGATAAGAGTTAATGTTAGGGTTAGGGTTAGGTTTAGGGTTAGGGTTAGGGTTAGGGTAAGGGTAAGGATTAGGGTTAAGGTTATGGTTAGGATTCGGTTTAGGGTTAGGGTTAGGGTTGGGGTAAGGGTAAGATTTAGGGTCAGGATTAGGGTTAGTGTTAGGGTAAGGGTTAGGGTTAGGGTTAGGTTTAGTGTTGGGGTTAAGGTTAGGGTTAGGTTAGGGTAAGGGTTATGGTTGGGGTTAGGGTAAGGGTTACGGTTAGTGTTAGTGTTAGGATTAGGGTTAGGGTTAGGGTAAGGGTTAGGGTTAGGGTTAGGGTTAGGGTAAGTGTAAGGGTTAAGGTTAGGGTTAGGGTTAGGTTTAGGGTTATTGTTAGGGTTAGGGATAGGGTAACGTTAAGGGTTAGGGTTAAGGTTAGGATTAGGGTTAGGTTTAGGTTTAGGTTTAGGGTTAGTGTAAGGGTAAGGGTTAGGGTTAGGATTAGGGTTAGGGTTAAGGTACGGGTTAGGGTTAGGATTAGGATTTGGTTTAGGGTTAGTGTTAGGGTAAGGGTAAAGGTTTGGGTTAGGGTTAGGGTTAGGGTTAAGTTTATGGTTAAGGTTAGGGTTTGGGTTAGGGTAAGGGTTAGGGCTAGGGTTAGGGTAAGTGTTAGGGTTAGGGTTAAGGTTAGGGTTAGGTTTAGGGTTACGGTTAGGGTTAGGGTTAGGTTTAGGTTAAGGGTATGTGTTAGGGTTAGGGTTAGGGTTAGGGTTAGGGTTAGAATTAGGGTAAGGGTAAGGGTTAGGGTTAGGGTTAGGTTTAGTGTAATGGTTAGGGTTAGGCTTAGGGTAAGTGTAAGTTTTAGGTTTAGGGTGAGGGTTAGATTAGGGTTAGGGTAAGGGTAAGGGTTAGAGTTAGCGTTAGGTTTAGGATTAGGTTTAGGGTTAGGGTGCGGGTAAGGGTTAGTGTTAGGGTTAGGCTTAGAGTTAGAGTAAGGATTAGGCTTAGGGTTAGGGTTAGGGTTGGGGTTATGGTAAGGGTAAGTGTTAGGGTTAGGGTTAGGGTACGGGTAAGGCTTAGGGTTAGGGTTAGGTTTAGCGGTTAGGGTTAGGGTTAGGGTAAGGGGTTAGGGTTAGAGTTAGGCTTAGGGTAAGGGTTAGGGTTAGGTGTTAGGGTTAGTGTTAGGGTTAGATTAAGGGTTAGGGTTAGAGTTAGGGTTAGGGTTAGGATTAACATAAGGGTTAGTGTTAGGGTTAGGGTTAGGGTTAGCATAAGGGTTAGGGTTATGGTGAGGGCTAGGGTTAGGTTTAGGGTTGGGGTTAAGATTAACGTTAGGGTTAGGGTAAGTTTAAGGGTTAGGTTTTGGATTAGGTTTAGGGTAAGTGTTAGAGTTAGGGTTAGGGTTAGAGTTAGGGTAAGGGTAAGGGTTCAGTTTAGGGTTAGGGTTAGGTGTTAGGGTTAGGGTTAGGGTTAATTTTAGGTTTAGGGTTAGGGCTAAGTTAACGGTAAGGGTTAGGGTTAGGGTTAGGTTTAGGGTTAGGGTGAGGGTAAGGGTAAGGGTTAGGGTTAGGATTAGGGTAAGGGTTAGTGTTAGGGTAAGGGTTAGGGTTAGTGTTAGGGTTAGGGTTGGGTTTAGGTTTACCGTAAGGGTTAGGGTTAGTGTTAGGGTAAGAGTACGTGTTAGGGTTAGGGTTAGGGTTAGCTTTTGGGTAAAGGTAATGGTTAGGGTTAGGGTTAAGGTAAGGGTTAGGGTAAGGGTTAGGGTTAGGTTTAGGGTAAGGTTAGGGTTAGGTTTAGGGTAAGGGTAGGTTTTAGGGTTAGGGTTAGGGTTAGGGTTAGGGTTACGGTAAGATTTAGGTTTAGGGCTAGTGTTAGGGTTAGAGTTAGGTTTAGGTTTAGGTTAAGTGTACGGGTTAGGGTTAAATTTGGGGTAGGGTTAGGTTAAGGGTTAAGGTTAGGGGTTAGGGTTAGGTTTAGGGTTAGGGTTAGGTTAGGGTATGTTTTAGGGTTAGTGTTAGGTTAAGGATTAGGGTTAGGGTTAGGGTTAGGGTAAGGGTTAGGGTTAGGGGTTAGGGTTAGGGTTAGGGTTGGGGTTCGGGTTAGGGTTAGGGTTAGGGTTAGGTTTAAGGTTAGGGTTAGGGTAAGGGTAAGGCTTAGGTTTAGGATTAGGGTTAGGTTTAGGGTTAGTGTTAGGGTTAGAGTTAGGTTTGGGTTAGGGTAAGTGTAAGGGTTAGGGTTATATTTAGGGTTAGGGTTAGGTTAAAGGTTAAGGGTAGGGGTTAGGGTTAGGGTTAGTGTTAGGGTAAGGTTTAGGGTTAGGGTTAGGGTTAGTGTAAGGGTTAGCGTTAGGGTTGGTTTTGGGTAAGTGTTAGGGTTATGGTTAGGTTTAGGGTTAGGTAGAGGGTTAGGGTTAGGGTAACGTTTAGGGTTAGGGTTAGGGTAAGGATTAGGGTTAGGTTTAGGGTTACGGTTAGGGTTAGGGGTACGGGTTAGGGTAAGGATAAGAGTTAGGGTTAGGATTACGGTTCAGGTAAGTTTTAGGGTTAGGGTTAGTGTAAGGGTAAGAGTTAGGGTTTCGTTAGGGTGAGGGTTAAGGTTAGGCTGAGGGTTCGGGTAAGGTTAAGGGTTAGGGTTAGGCTTACAGTTAGGGTAAGGGTGATGATTAGGGTTAGGGTTAGGGTCAGGGTTAGGTTTAGGTTTAGGGTTAGGCTTAGGGTTAGGGTTAGGGTAGGGGTAAGGTTTAGGTTTAGGTTTAGGGTTAGGGTTACAGTAAGGGTTAGGTTTAGGTTTAGGGTTAGGTTCACGGTTAGGGTTAGGGTTATGGTTCGGGTAAGTATAAGGGTTAGGTTTAAGGTTAGGGTTAGGGTTAGGGTTAGGGTTATGGTTAATGTTAGGGGTAGGGTGAGGGTAAGTGTAAGGTTTAGGTTTAGGTTTAGGGTTAGGGTTAGGGTAATGGTAAGTTTTAGGGTTAAGGTTAGGGTTAGGATTAGGGTTAGGTTTAGGGATAAGGTTAGGGTAAGTGTAAGGGTTAGGGTTAGGATTATGGTTAGGGTTAGGGTAAGGGTTAGGTTTAGGGTTAGGGTTAGGTTTAGAGTTAGGTTTAGGGTTGGGGTTAAGGTTTGGGTTAGGGTTAGGGTAAGGGTAAGGGTTAGGGTTAGGGTAAGCGTTAGGGTTAGGGTTAGCGTTAGGGTTAGGGTTAGGTTTAGGTTTAGGGTTAAGGTTTGGGTTATGTTTAGGGTAAGGGTAAGGGTTAGGGTTAGGGTTAGGGTAAGGGTTAGGGTTAGGGTTAGGGTTAGGTTTAGGGTTAGGTTTAAGGTACGGGTTAGGGTAGGTTTAGGGTAAGGGTAAAGTTTAGCGTTAGGGTTAGGGTTTGGTTTAGGGTACGGGTAAGGGTTAAGGTTAGGGTTAGGTTTAGGTTTAGGGTTAGGGTTAGGGTTAAGGTTATTGTTAGGGTTATGGTTAGGGTTAGGGTAATGGTTAGGGTTAGGGTTACGATAAGGGTTAGTGTTAGGGTTAGTATTAGATTTAGAGTTAGGTTAGGGTTAGGGATAGGGTAAGGTTTAGGCTTAAATTTAGGGTTAGGGTTAGGTTAAGGGTTAAGGTTAGGGGTTAGTTTTAGAGGTAGCGTTGGGGTAGGGGTAAGGGTTAGGGTTACGGTTAGGTTTAGGGTAAGGGTAAGGGTAAGGGTTAGGGTTAGGGTTAGGGTTAAGGTTAGGGTGAGAGTAAGTGTAAGGGTTAGGGTTAGGATTAGGGTTAGGGTTAGGGTAAGGGTTAGAGTTAGGGTTAGGGTTAGGGTTAGGGTTACGTTTAGGGTTGGGGTTAAGGTTTGGGTTAGGGTTAGGGTAAGGGTAAGGGTTAGGGTTAGGTTAAGCGTTAGGGTTAGGGTTAGCGTTAGGGTTAGGGTTAGGTTTAGGTTTGGGGTTAAGGTTTGGGTTAGGGTTAGGGTAAGGGTAAGAGTTAGGGTTAGGGTTAGGGTAAGGGTTAGGGTTAGGGTTAGGTTTAGGGTTAGGGTTAGGTGTAAGGTACGGGTTAGGGTAGGTTTAGGGTAAGGGTAAGGTTTAGGGTTAGTGTTAGGGTTTGGTTTAGGGTACGGGGAAGGGTTAAAGTTAGGGTTAGGGTTAGGTTTAGGGTTAGGGTAAGGTAAGGGTTTGTGTTAGAGTTAGGGTAAGTTTTATGGTTAGGGTTAGAGTAGGGGTAGGGTAAGGGTAAATGTTTGGGTTAGGGTTATGGTTAGGATAAGGTAAAGGGTGGGGGTATGGTTAGGGTTAGGTTTAGGCGTTAGGGTTAGTGTTAGGGTTAGGGTTAGGGTTAGGGTAAGGTTAAGGGTTAGGTTTAGCTTTAGGGTTAGGGTTAGGTTTAGGGTTAGGGTAATGGTAAGGGTTATTGTTAGGGTTAGGGTTAGGGTAAGGGTTTGGGTTAGGGTTAGGGTTAGTGTAGGGGTTAGGGAAAGGGTAAGTGTTAGGGTTAGGGTTAGATTTGGATAAGGGTAAGGGTTAGAGTTAGGGTTAGGGTTAGGGGTTAGGGTTAGGGTTAGGTTTAGGGTTAGGATTAGGGTAAGGGTAAGGGTTAGGGTTAGGGTTAGGGTTAGGTTTAGTGTTAGGTTTAGGGTTAGGTTCATGGTTAGGGCAAGGGTAAGGATTAGTGTTAGAGTTAAGGTTATGTTTAGGGTTATGGTTAGGGTTAGGGTAAGGGTTAGGGTTAGGGTTACGGTAAGGTTTAAGTTTAGGGTTAGTGTTAGGGTTAGGGTAAGGGTAATGGTTAGGGTTAAGTTTAGGATTAGGGTTAGGTTAAGGGTTAAGTTTAGGGGTTAGGGTTAGGATTAGGGTAGTGTAAGGGTTAGGGTTAGTGTAAGGGTTAGGGTTAGGTTTATGTTAAGTTTTAAGGTTAGGGTTAGTTTTACGGTTAGGGTTAGAGTTAGGGTTAGGGTTAGGGTTACGGTTAGGGTTAGGGTAAGGGTGAGGGTTAGAGTTAAATTTAGGATTAGAGTTAGGGTTAGGTTGAGGGTTAGGGTTAGGGTTAGGTTTAGGGTAATTTCAAGGTTTAGGGTTAGGATTAGGTTTAGGGTTAGGGTAAGGGTTAGCGTTATGGTTATGGTTATGTTTAAGGTTAGGGTTAGGGTTAGGTTTAGGGTTAGGATAAAGGTAAAGGTTAGGGTTAGGGTTATGGTTAGGATTAGGTTTAGGGTAAGATTTAGGGTTGGGGTTAGGGTAAGGGTTAGGTTTAGTGTTAGGGTTAGGTTTAGGGTTAGGGTTAGGGTTATGGTTAGGGTAAAGATAAGGGTTAGGATTAAGGTTAGGGTTTGGTTTACGGTTAGGGTTAGGGTTAATATTAGTGTTAGGGTGATGGTAAATGTAAGGGTTAGAATTAAGTTTAGGATTAGGGTTAGGGTAAGGGTTATGGTTAGGGTTAGGGTTAGGGTTAGGGTAAGGGAAATGCTTAGGGATAGGGTTAAGGTTAGGTTTAGGGTTAGGGTTAGGTTTAGGGATAGGGTTAGTGTTAGGGTAAGGGTAAGGGTTAGGGTTAGAATTAGGGGTAGGGTTAGGGTAAGGGTTCGGGTTAGGTTTAGGGTTAGGGTTAGGGTAAGGGTAAGGGTTAGCATTAGGGTGAGGGTTAGGTTTAGGGTTCGGGTTAAGGTTAGGTTTAGGGTTAGGGTAAGGTTAAGGGTTAGGGTTAGGGTTAGGTTAAGGGTTAGGGTTAGTGTTAGTGTTAGGGTTAGGTTTAGGGTTATGGTAAGGGTTAGGGTTAGCGTTAGGTTAAGGGTATGTGTTAGGGTTAGGGTTATGGTTAGGGTTAGGATTAAGTTAAGTGTTAGGGTTAGGGTTAGTGTTAGGGTTAGGTTTAGGGTAAGGGTTAGGGTTAGATTTAGGGTAAGGGTAAGGTTTAAGGTTAGGATTAGGGTTTGTGTTAGGGTAAGTGTAAGGGTTTAGGGTTCGGTTTAGGGTTAGGGTTAGGTTAAGGTTTAGGGTTAGGGTAAGGGTAAGTGTTAGGGTTAGGGTAAGGGTTAGGGTTAGGGTTAGGGTTAGGATAAGGGTAAGGGTTAGGGTTAGGGTTAGGATTAGGGTTTAGGGTAAGGGTTAGGGTTAGGTTTAGGGTTAGGGTTAGGCTAAGGGTAAGGGTTAGGTTTAGGTTTAGGTTTAGGTTTACGGTAAGTGCTAGGGTTAGAATTAGGTTTAGGTTTAGGGTAAGTGTAAAGTTTAGGGTTAAATTTAGGGTTCGGGTTAGGTTAAGCATTAAGGTTAGGGGTTAGGGTTAGGGTTAGGGTTAGGATAAGGGTTAGGGTTAGGGTTAGGGTTAGTGTAAGCGTTAGGTTAGGGTTTGGTTTACGGTAAGTGTTAGGGTTATGGTTAGGTTTAGGGTTAGGGTTAGGGTAAGGTTTAGGGTTAAAGTTAGGGTTAGGGTGAGGATTAGGTTTAGGGTTACGGTTAGGGTTAGGGGTTAGGGTTAGGTTAAGGATAAAAGTTAGGGTTAGGGATAGGATTTGGGTTCGGGTAAGATTTAGGGTTAGGGATAGGGTATGGGTAAGTGTTAGAGTTGGGTTTGGTGAGGGTTAAGGTTAGGGTTAGGGTACGGGTATGGGTAAGGGTTAGGGTTAGGGTTAAGTTTAGGGTTGGGGTAATGGTTAGGGTTAGGGTTAGGGTTAGGGTTAGGGTAAGGGTAAGGGTTAGGGTTAGGTTTAGGGTCAGGGTTATGGTAAGGGTTAGGTTTAGTGTTAGGATTAGGTTCAGGGTTAGGTTTAGGGTTATGGTTAGGGTAAGGATAAGTTTTAGGTTTAAGGTTAGGGTTAGGTTTAGGGTTATTGTTAGCGTTAATGTTAGGGGTAGGTTGAGGGTAAGTGTAAGGGTTAGGGTTAGGTTAAGGGTTAGGGTTAGGGTAAGGTTAAGGTTTAGGTTTAGGGGTAGGGTTAGGTTGAGGGTTAGGGTTAGGGTTAGGGTTAGGGTAATGGTAAGGTTTAGGGTTAAGGTTAGGGTTAGGATTAGGGTTAGGTTAAGGGTTAGGGTTAGGGTAAGTGTAAGGCTTAGGTTTAGGATTAGGGTTAGGGTTAAGGTAAGGGTAAGGGTTAGGGTTATGGTTAGTTTTAGGTTTAGGTTCAGGGTTAAGGTAAGGGTTAGCGTTGGGTTTAGGGTTAGGTTTAAGGTTGGGGTTAAGGTTTGGGTTAGGTTTAGGGTAAGGGTAAGGGTTAGGGTTAGGATTAGGGAAGGGTTAGGGTTAGCGTTAGAGTTAGGGTTAGGTTTAGGGTTACGGTAAGGGTCAGGGTTAGGGTTAGGGTAAGGGTATGTGTTAGGGTTAGGGTTAGGGTTAGGGTTAGCGTTTGGGTAAGATTATGGGTTACCTTTAGGGTGAGGGTTAAGGTAAGCTAAGGGTTAAGGATTGGGTTAGGGTTAGGGTTAGGATTAGGGTACGGGTTAGGGTCAGGTTTAGGGTAAGTGTAAGGTTTAGGGTTAGGGTTAGGGTTTGGGTTAGGGTAAGGGTAAGGGTTAGGGTTAGGGTTAGGGTTAGGTTTAGGGTTAGGGTAAGGTAAAGGTTAGGGTTAGAGTTAGGTTAAGTTTTAGGGTTAGGGTTAGGGTTAGGGTAGGTTTTAGTGTAAGGGTAAGTGTTTGGTTTAGGGTTAGGGTTAGGATAAGGTAAGGGGTAGGGTTAGGGTTAGGGTTAGGAGTTAGGTTTAGAGTTAGGGTTAGTGTTAGGTTTAGGGTTAGGATAAGGGTAAGGTTTAGGGTTAGGGTTAGGGTTAGGGTTAGGGTTAGTGTAAGGTTTTGGGTTTGGGTTAGGGTAAGGGCAAGGTTAGGGTTAGGTTTACGGTTAAGATTAGTGTTAGGGTTAGGGATAGGTTTAGGGTTAGGGTTAGGGTAAGTATAAATGTTAGGGTTAGGGTTAGGGTTAATTTTATTGTTAGGATTATGGTTAGGGTTAGGGTTAGAGTTAGGTTAAGGGTTAGGGTTAGGGTTAGGGGTAGGGTAGGTTTTAGGGTAAGGGTAAGTGTTTGGGTTAATGTTAGGGATAGGATAAGGTAAGGGGTAGGGTTAGGGTTGGGGTTAGGGGTTAGGTTTAGGGTTAGGGTAAGGGTAAGGTTTAGGGTTAGGGTTAGGGTTAGGGTTAGGGTTAGTGTAAGGTTTTG
>JANJXV010000791.1:217500-270000 GCA_024803745.1 Megascapheus bottae | reverse complement strand
AAGTTTCCGGTTAGGGTTACGTTTAGGGTTAGGGTTAGCTTAGGGTAAGGGTAAGTGTTAGGATTAGGATTAGTGGTAGGGTTAGGGTAAGGGTTAGGGTTAGGTTTAGGGTTAGGGTTAGGGTAAGGGTAAGGGTTAGCATTAGGGTTAGGTTTAGGTTTCGGGTTCGAGTTAAGGTTAGGTTTAGGGTTAGGGTAAGGGTAATGGTTAGGGTTAGGGTTAGGTTAAGGGTTAGGGTTAGTGTTAGTGTTATTGTTAGGTTTAGGGTTATGGTAAGGGTTAGGGTTAGCGTTAGGTTAAGGGTATGTGTTAGGGTTAGGGTTAGGGTTAGGGTTAGCTTTTGGGTAAGGGGAGGGTTAGGGTTAGGGTTAAGATTAATGTAAGTGTTAGGGTTAGGGTTAGGGTTAGGGTTAGGTTTAGGGTAAGGGTTAGGGTTAGGTTTATGGTAAGTGTAAGGTTTAAGGTTAGGATTAGGGTTAGGTTTAGGGTAAGGGTAAGCGTTAGGTTTAGGGTTAGGGTTAGGGTTAGGTTTAGGTTTAGGGTAAGGTTAAGTGTTAGGGTTAGGGTTAGGGTAAGGGTTAGGGTTAGGGTTAGGGTTAGGATAAGGGTAAGGGTTAGGGTTAGGGTTAGGATTAGGGGTTAGGGTAAGGGTTAGGGTTAGGTTTAAGTTAGGGTTAGTGTTAGTGTAAGGGTAAGGGTTAGGTTTAGGGTTAGGGTTAGGTTTAGGGTTAGTGTTAGGGTTAGAGTTAGGTTTAGGGTTAGGGTAAGTGTAAAGTTTAGGGATAAATTTAGAGTTCGGGTTAGGTTAAGGGTTAAGGTTAGGGGTTAGGGTTAGGGTTAGGGTTAGGGAAAGGGTAAGGGTTAGGGTTAGGGTTAGTGTAAGCGTTAGGGTTAGGGTTTGGTTTAGGGTAAGTGTTAGGGTTATGGTTAGTTTTAGGGTTAGGGTTAGGGTTAGGGTAAGGTTTAGGGTTAAGGTTAGGTTTAGGGTAAGGATTACGGTTAGGGTTACGTTTAGGGTTAGGGGTTAGCGTTAGGGTAAAGATAAAAGTTAGGGTTAGGGATAGGATTTGGTTTCGAGTAAGGTTTAGGGTTAGGGATAGGGTAAGGGTAAGTGTTAGAGTTGGGTTAGGGTGAGGGCTAAGGTTAGGGTTAGGGTACGGGTATGGGTAAGGGTTAGGGTTAGGGTTAAGGTTAGGGTTGGGGTAATGGTTAGGGTTAGGGTTAGGGTTAGGGCAAGGTAAGGTTTAGGTTTAGGGTTAGGGTTTGGGTTAGGGTAAGAATAAGGGTTGGGTTGAAGTTAGGGGTAGGTTTAGGGTTAGGGTTAGCGTTAATGTTAGGGGTAGGTTGAGGGTAAGTGTAAGTGTTAGCGTAAGGTTAAGGGTTAGGGTTAGGGTAAGGTTAAGGTTAGGTTTAGAGTTAGGGTTAGGGTTAGGGTAATGGTAAGGTTTAGGGTTAAGGTTAGGGTTAGGATTAGGGGTAGGTTAAGGGTTAAGTTTAGGGTAAGTGTAAGGGTTAGGGTTAGGATTAGGGTTAGGGTTAATGTAAGGGTAAGGGTTAGGGTTATGGTTAGTTTTAGGTTTAGGTTTAGGGTAAGGGTCAGGGTTAGCGTTCGATTTAGGATTAGGTTTAGGGTTGGGGTTAAGGTTTGGGTTAGGTTTAGGGAAAGGGTAAGGGTTAGGGTTAGGATTAGGGAAAGGTTAGGGTTAGGGTTAGCGTTAGAGTTAGGGTTAGGTTTAGGGTTACGGTAAGGGTTAGGGTTAGGGTTAGGGTAAGGGTATGTGTCAGGGTTAGGGTTAGGGTTAGGGTTAGCGTTTGGGTAAGGTTAAGGTTTAGCTTTAGGGAGAGGATTAAGGTAAGGGTAAGGGTTAAGGTTAGGGTTAGTGTTAGGGTTAGGATTAGGGTACGGGTTAGGGTCAGGTTTAGGGTAAGGGTAAGGTTTAGGTTTAGGGTTAGGGTTTGGGTTAGGGTAAGGATAAGGGTTAGGGTAAGGGTTAGGGTTAGGTTTAGGGTTAGGGTAAGGTAAGGGTTAGGGTTAGATTTTGGTTAAGGGTTAGGGTTAGGGTTAGGGTTAGGGTAGGGTTTAGGGTAAGGGTAAGTGTTTGGGTTAGTATTAGTGTTAGGATAAGGTAAGGTGTAGGGTTAGGGTTAGGGTTAGGGGTTAGGTTTAGGTTTAGGGTTAGTGTTAGGTTAGGGTTAGGGTTAGGGTAAGAGTTAGGGTTAGGGTTAGGGTTAGGGTTATGGTTAGGGTAATTGTTAGGGTTAGGGTTAGGGTTAGGGTTAGGATTAGTGTAAGGTTTTGGGTTTGGATTAGGGTAAGGGCAAGGTTAGGGTTAGGTTTAGGGTGAAGATTAGGGTTAGGGTTAGGGATAGGGATAGGTTTAGGGTTAGGGTTAGGGTAAGGATAAATGTTAGGGTTAGGGTTAGGGTTAGGGTTAAGGTTATTGTTAGGGTTATGGTTAAGGTTAGGGTAAGGGTTAGAGTTAGGGTTAGGGTTAGGGTTAGGTTAGGGTTAGGGTTAGGGTTAGGTTTAGGGTTAAGTTTAGGGTTAGGGTTAGGGTTAGGGTTAGGTTAAGGGTAAGGGTTAGGGTTAGGGTTAGGGTTAGGATTGAGGTAAGTGTTTGGGTTAGGGTTAGGATTAAGGTAAGTGTTATGGTTAGGGTTAGCGTTAGGGTTAGGGTTAGGTTTAGGGTAAGGGTTAGGGTTAGGTTTAGGGTAAGGGTAAGGTTTAGGGTTAGGATTAGGGTTAAGGTTAGGGTAAGGGTAAGGGTTAGGTTAAGGTTAGGTTGGGGTAAGGTTTAGGGTTAGGGTTAGAGGAAGGGGAAGGGTTAGGATTAGTTTTAGGGTTAAGGGTTAGGGTTAGGGTTAGGGTTAGGTTTAAGGTTAGGTTTAGGGTTACGTTTAGGGATAGGGTTAGGGTTAGGGTAAGGGTATGTGTCAGGGTTAAAGTTAGGGTTAGGGTTAGGATAAGGGTTAGGATTAGGGTTAGGGTTAGGGTATCGTTAGGGTTAGGATAAGGGTTAGGGTAAGTGTTAGGGTTAGTGTTAGGGTTAGGGTTAGGTTTAGGGTATGGTTTAGGGTTAGGGATAGGGTTAGGTTTAGGGTTAGTGTTAGGTTTAGGGTTAGGGTTAGAGTAAGGGGAACGGTTAGGATTAGTTTTAGGGTTAAGGGTTAGGGTTAGGGTTAGGGTTAGGTTTAAGGTTAGGTTTAGGGTTACGTTTAGGGATAGGGTTAGGGTTAGGGTAAGGGTATGTGTTAGGGTTAAGGTTAGGGTTAGGGTTAGGATAAGGGTTAGGATTAGGGTTAGGGTTAGGGTATCGTTAGGGTTAGGATAAGGGTTAGGGTAAGTGTTAGAGTTAGTGTTAGGGTTAGGGTTAGGTTTAGGGTTAGGGTAAGGGTACGGGTTAGGGTTAGGTTTAGGGTTATGGTTAGGGTTATATTTAGGTTTAGGGTTAGTGTTAGTGTAAGGGTAAAGGTTCGGTTTAGTGTTAGTGTTAGGGTTAAGGTTACGGTTAAGGTTAGGGTTAGGGTTAGGGGAAGGTTTAGGGTAAGAGTTAGGGTTAGGTTTATGGTAAGATTTATGGTTAGGTTTAGGGTTAGGTTTAGAGGTAGTTTTAGTGTTAGTGTAAGGGTTAGGGTTAGGTTTAAGTTTAGGGTCAGGGTTAGGTTAATGTTAGGGTTAGGTTTAGAGTAAGGATTAGGGTTAGGGTTAGGTTTAGGGTTAGAGTTAGGGTAAGGGTAAGGGTTAGGTTCAGGGTTAGGGTTAGGTTTAGGGTTAGGGTTATTGTTATGGTTAGGGTAAAGATATGTTTTAGGGTTAAGATTAGAATTAGCTTTAGCGTTAGGGTTAGAGTTAATGTTAGGGTTAGGGTGATGG
Source organism: Megascapheus bottae (assembly GCA_024803745.1). NCBI lineage: Eukaryota > Metazoa > Chordata > Mammalia > Rodentia > Geomyidae > Megascapheus > Megascapheus bottae. The sequence continues at coordinate 266,126 of JANJXV010000791.1, read as the reverse complement.
TAAGTGTAAGGGTTAGGGTTAGGTTTAGGGTTATTGTTAGGATAAGGGTAAGGGTTAGGGTTAGAGTTAGGGTTAGGGTAAGGGTAACGGTTCGGGTTAAGGTTAGGGTTAGGGTAGGGTTAGTTATAGGGATAGGGTTAGGGTAAGGGTAAGGGTTAGGGTTAGTGTTAGAGTAAGGGTTAGGTTTAGGGTTACGGTAAGGGATAGAGTTAGGGTTAGGTTTAGAGTAAGTGTTAGGGTTAGGTTTAGGATAAGTGTAAGTTTTAGGGTTAGGGTTAGGGTTAGGGTAAGGGTTAGGGTTAGGGTTAGGTTTAGGGTGAGGATTAGGGTAAGGGTAAGGGTTAGGGTTAGGGTTAGGTTTAGGATTAGTTTTAGGTTTAGGGTTAGGGGTAGGGTAATGGGAAGGGTTAGGATTAGTTTTAGGGTTAAGGGTTAGGGTTAGGGTTAGGGTTAGGTTTAAGGTTAGGTTTAGGGTTACATTTAGGGTTAGGGTTAGGGTTTGGGTAAGGGTATGTGTTACGGTTAAGGTTAGGGTTAGGGTTACGATAAGGGTTAGGATTAGGGTTAGGGTTAGGGTATCGTTAGGGTTAGGGTTAGGGTTAGTGTAAGTGATAGGGTTAGTTTTAGGGTTAGGGTTAGGTTTAGGGTAAGGGTTAGGGTTAGGGATAGGGTTAGGGTAAGGGTAAGCGTTAGGGTTAGGTTTAGGGTTAGGTTTAGTGTTAGGGTTAGGGTAAGGGTAAGCGTTAGTGTTAAGTTTAGGGTTAGGGTTAGGTTTAGGGTTAGGGTTAGGGTTTGGATAAGGGTAAGGGTTAGTGTTAGGATTAGGGTTAGGGTTAGGGTAAGGGTTAGGGTTAGTGTTAGGGTTAGGTTCAAGGTTAGTGTTAGGGTAAGGGTAAAGGTTCGGGCTAGGGTAGGGTTAGGGTTAAGTTTATGGTTAAGGTTAGGGTTAGGGTTAGGGTTAGGGTTAGTATTAAGGTTAGGGTTAGGGTAAGGGTTAGGGTTAGGGTTAGGGTTAGGTTTCGGGTAAGGGTATGTGTTAGGGTTAGCTTTAGGGTTTGGGTTAGCGTTTGGGTAAGGGTAAGGGTTAGCTTTAGATTTAGAGTTAAGGTAAGGCTAAGGCTTTGGGTTCGGGTTAGGGTTAGGGTTAGGATAAGGTAAGGGGTAGGGGTAGGTTTAGTGTTAGGGTTAGGGGTTAGGGTTAGGGTTAGGGTTAGGGTTAGGGTAAGGATTAGGGTTAGGTTTAGGGTTAGGGTTAGAGTTAGGTTTAGGGTTAGGGTAAGGATTAGGGTTAGGGTTAAGTTTAGGTTTAGGGTTAGGGTTAGGGATAGGGTAAAAATTAGGGTTAGGGTTAGGGTAGGGTTAGAGTAAGGGTTAGGGTTAGGTTTAGGGTAAGGGTAAGTTTTAGGGTTAGGGTTACGGTTAGGGTAAGGGTTAGGGTTAGGGTTAGGGTAGGGCTTAGGGTTAGTGTTAGTGTTAGGGTTAGGGTTATGGTAAGGGTCAGGGTTAGGGTTAGATTTAGGGTGAGGATTAGGCTAAGGGTAAGGGTTAGGGTTAGGGTTAGGTTTAGGGTTAGTGTTAGTGTTAGGTTTAGGGTTAGGGTTAGGGTCAGGGTTAGGGTAAGGATTAGGGTTAGGGTTAGGGTTAGGGTAAGGGTTAGGGTTACGGTTATGGTTAGGGTAAGGGTAAGGGTTAGGGTTAGGTTTAGGGTTATTTTTAGTGTTAGGGTTAGGGTTAGGGTTAGGGTAAGGGTAAGGGTTAGTGTTAATTTTACGGTTAGGGTTACGTTTAGGGTTAGGGTTAGCTTAGAGTAAGGGTATGTGTTAGGGTTAGGATTAGGGGTAGGGTTAGGGTAAGGGTTAGGGTTAGGTTTAGGTTTAGGGTTAGGGTAAGGGTAAGGGTTAGCATTAGGGTTAGGGTTAGGTTTAGGGTCGGGTTAAGGTTAGGTTTACGGTTAGGGTAAGGGTAAGGGTTAGGGTGAGGGATAGGTTAAGGTTTAGGGTTAGTGTTAGTGTTAGGGTTAGGTTTAGGGTTATGGTAAGGGTTAGGGTTAGCGTTAGGTTAAGGGTATGTGTTAGGGTTAGGGTTAAGGTAAGGGTTAGGGTTAGGGTTAGGTTTAGTTAGGTTTAGGATAACGGTAAGGGTTAGGGTTAGGGTTAGGATTAGGGGTTAGGGTAAGGTTTAGGGTTAGATTTAGGGTTAGGGTTAGTGTAAGGGTAAGGGTTAGGTTTAGGGTTAGGGTTAGGTTTAGGGTTAGTGTTAGGGTTAGAGTTAGGTTTAGGGTTAGGGTAAGTGTAAAGTTTAGGGTTAAATTTAGGGTTCGGGTTAGGTTAAGGGTTACGGTTAGGGGTTAGGGTTAGGGTTAGGGTTAGGGTAAGGGTTAGGGTTAGGGTTAGGGTTAGTGTAAGCGTTAGGGTTAGGGTTTGGTTTAGGGTAAGTGTTAGGGTTATGGTTAGGTTTAGGTTACGGGTTAGGGTCAGGTTTAGGGTAAGGGTAAGGTTTAGGTTTAGGGTTAGGGTTTGGGTTAGGGTAAGGATAAGGGTTAGAGTAAGGGTTAGGGTTAGGTTTAGGGTTAGGGTAAGGTAAGGGTTAGGGTTAGAGTTAGGTTAAGGGTTAGGGTTAGGGTTAGGGTTAGGGTAGGGTTTAGGGTAAGGGTAAGTGTTTGGGTTAGTATTAGGGTTAGGATAAGGTAAGGGGTAGGGTTAGGGTTAGGGTTAGGGGTTAGGTTTAGGGTTAGGGTTAGTGTTAGGTTTAGGGTTAGGGTAAGGGTAAGGTTTAGGTTTAGGGTTAGGGTTAGGGTTAGGGTTAGTGTAAGGTTTTGGGTTTGGATTAGGGTAAGGGCAAGGTTAGGGTTAGGTTTAGGGTTAAGATTAGGGTTAGGGTTAGGGATAGGTTTAGGGTTAGGGTTAGGGTAAGTATAAATGTTAGGGTTAGGGTTAGGGTTAAGGTTATTGTTAGGGTTATGGTTAAGTTTAGGGTAAGGGTTAGAGTTAGGGTTAGGGTTAGGTTAGGGTTAGGGTGAGGGTTAGGTTTAGGGTTAAGTTTAGGGTTAGGGTTAGGGTTAGGGTTAGGTTAAGGGTAAGGGTTAGGGTTAGGGTTAGGGTTAGGATTAAGGTAAGTGTTAGGGTTAGGGTTAGGATTAAGGTAAGTGTTAGGGTTAGGGTTAGCGTTAGGGTTAGGGTTAGGTTTAGGGTAAGGGTTAGGGTTAGGTTTAGGGTAAGGGTAAGGTTTAGGGTTAGGATTAGGGTTAGGGTTAGGGTTAGGGTAAGGGTAAGGGTTAGGTTTAGGGTTAGGTTAGGGTTAGGGTTAGGGTTAGGGTAAGGGTAAGTGTTAGGGTTAGGGTTGGGGTAAGGTTTAGGGTTAGGGTTAGAGGAAGGGGAAGGGTTAGGATTAGTTTTAGGGTTAAGGGTTAGGGTTAGGGTTAGGGTTAGGTTTAAGGTTAGGTTTAGGGTTACGTTTAGGGATTGGGTTAGGGTTAGGGTAAGGGTATGTGTTAGGGTTAAGGTTAGGGTTAGGGTTAGGATAAGGGTTAGGATTAGGGTTAGGGTTGGGGTATCGTTAGGGTTAGGATAAGGGTTAGGGTAAGTGTTAGGGTTAGTGTTAGGGTTAGGGTTAGGTTTAGGGTAAGGGTTAGGGTTAGGGATAGGGTTAGGTTTAGGGTTAGTGTTAGGTTTAGGGTTAGGGTTAGAGTAAGGGGAAGGGTTAGGGTTAGTTTTAGGGTTAAGGGTTAGGGTTAGGGTTAGGGTTAGGTTTAAGGTTAGGTTTAGGGTTACGTTTAGGGATAGGGTTAGGGTTAGTGTAAGGGTATGTGTTAGGGTTAAGGTTAGGGTTAGGGTTAGGATAAGGGTTAGGATTAGGGTTAGGGTTAGGGTATCGTTAGGGTTAGGATAAGGGTTAGGGTAAGTGTTAGGGTTAGTGTTAGGGTTAGGGTTAGGTTTAGGGTTAGGGTAAGGGTACGGGTTAGGGTTAGGTTTAGGGTTATGGTTAGTGTTATGGTTAGGTTTAGGGTTAGTGTTAGTGTAAGGGTAAAGGTTCGGTTTAGTGTTAGTGTTAGGGTTAAGGTTATGGTTAAGGTTAGGGTTAGGGTTAGGGGAAGGATTAGGGTAAGAGTTAGGGTTAGGTTCATGGTAAGTTTTATTGTTAGGTTTAGGGTTAGGTTTAGAGGTAGTATTAGGGTTAGTGTAAGGGTTAGGGTTAGGTTTAAGTTTAGGGTTAGGGTTAGGTTAGGGTTAGGGTTAGGTTTAGAGTAAGGATTAGGGTTAGGGTTAGGTTTAGGGTTAGAGTTAGGGTAAGGGTAAGGGTTAGGTTAAGGGTTAGGGTTAGGTTTAGGGTTAGGGTTATTGTTATGGTTAGGGTAAAGATATGTTTTAGGGTTAAGATTAGAATTAGGTTTAGGGTTAGGGTTAGAGTTAATGTTAGGGTTAGGGTGATGGTAAGTGTAAGGGTTAGGGTTAGGTTTAGGGTTATTGTTAGGATAAGGGTAAGGGTTAGGGTTAGAGTTAGGGTTAGGGTAAGGGTAACGGTTCGGGTTAAGGTTAGGGTTAGGGTAGGGTTAGTTATAGGGATAGGGTTAGGGTAAGGGTAAGGGTTAGGGTTAGTGTTAGAGTAAGGGTTAGGTTTAGGGTTACGGTAAGGGATAGAGTTAGGTTTACGTTTAGAGTAAGGGTTAGGGTTAGGTTTAGGATAAGGGTAAGTTTTAGGGTTAGGGTTAGGGTTAGGGTAAGGGTTAGGGTTAGGGTTAGGTTTAGGGTGAGGATTAGGGTAAGGGTAAGGGTTAGGGTTAGGGTTAGGTTAGGGTTAGGGTGAGGGTTAGGTTTAGGGTTAAGTTTAGGGTTAGGGTTAGGGTTAGGGTTAGGGTTAGGTTAAGGGTAAGGGTTAGGGTTAGGGTTAGGGTTAGGATTAAGGTAAGTGTTAGGGTTAGGGTTAGGATTAAGGTAAGTGTTAGGGTTAGGGTTAGCGTTAGGGTTAGGGTTAGGTTTAGGGTAAGGGTTAGGGTTAGGTTTAGGGTAAGGGTAAGGTTTAGGGTTAGGATTAGGGTTAGGGTTAGGGTTAGGGTAAGGGTAAGGGTTAGGTTTAGGGTTAGGTTAGGGTTAGGGTTAGGGTTAGGGTAAGGGTAAGTGTTAGGGTTAGGGTTGGGGTAAGGTTTAGGGTTAGGGTTAGAGGAAGGGGAAGGGTTAGGATTAGTTTTAGGGTTAAGGGTTAGGGTTAGGGTTAGGGTTAGGTTTAAGGTTAGGTTTAGGGTTACGTTTAGGGATTGGGTTAGGGTTAGGGTAAGGGTATGTGTTAGGGTTAAGGTTAGGGTTAGGGTTAGGATAAGGGTTAGGATTAGGGTTAGGGTTGGGGTATCGTTAGGGTTAGGATAAGGGTTAGGGTAAGTGTTAGGGTTAGTGTTAGGGTTAGGGTTAGGTTTAGGGTAAGGGTTAGGGTTAGGGATAGGGTTAGGTTTAGGGTTAGTGTTAGGTTTAGGGTTAGGGTTAGAGTAAGGGGAAGGGTTAGGGTTAGTTTTAGGGTTAAGGGTTAGGGTTAGGGTTAGGGTTAGGTTTAAGGTTAGGTTTAGGGTTACGTTTAGGGATAGGGTTAGGGTTAGTGTAAGGGTATGTGTTAGGGTTAAGGTTAGGGTTAGGGTTAGGATAAGGGTTAGGATTAGGGTTAGGGTTAGGGTATCGTTAGGGTTAGGATAAGGGTTAGGGTAAGTGTTAGGGTTAGTGTTAGGGTTAGGGTTAGGTTTAGGGTTAGGGTAAGGGTACGGGTTAGGGTTAGGTTTAGGGTTATGGTTAGTGTTATGGTTAGGTTTAGGGTTCGTGTTAGTGTAAGGGTAAAGGTTCGGTTTAGTGTTAGTGTTAGGGTTAAGGTTATGGTTAAGGTTAGGGTTAGGGTTAGGGGAAGGATTAGGGTAAGAGTTAGGGTTAGGTTCATGGTAAGTTTTATTGTTAGGTTTAGGGTTAGGTTTAGAGGTAGTATTAGGGTTAGTGTAAGGGTTAGGGTTAGGTTTAAGTTTAGGGTTAGGGTTAGGTTAGGGTTAGGGTTAGGTTTAGAGTAAGGATTAGGGTTAGGGTTAGGTTTAGGGTTAGAGTTAGGGTAAGGGTAAGGGTTAGGTTAAGGGTTAGGGTTAGGTTTAGGGTTAGGGTTATTGTTATGGTTAGGGTAAAGATATGTTTTAGGGTTAAGATTAGAATTAGGTTTAGGGTTAGGGTTAGAGTTAATGTTAGGGTTAGGGTGATGGTAAGTGTAAGGGTTAGGGTTAGGTTTAGGGTTATTGTTAGGATAAGGGTAAGGGTTAGGGTTAGAGTTAGGGTTAGGGTAAGGGTAACGGTTCGGGTTAAGGTTAGGGTTAGGGTAGGGTTAGTTATAGGGATAGGGTTAGGGTAAGGGTAAGGGTTAGGGTTAGTGTTAGAGTAAGGGTTAGGTTTAGGGTTACGGTAAGGGATAGAGTTAGGGTTAGGTTTAGAGTAAGGGTTAGGGTTAGGTTTAGGATAAGGGTAAGTTTTAGGGTTAGGGTTAGGGTTAGGGTAAGGGTTAGGGTTAGGGTTAGGTTTAGGGTGAGGATTAGGGTAAGGGTAAGGGTTAGGGTTAGGGTTAGGTTTAGGATTAGTTTTAGGTTTAGGGTTAGGGTTAGGGTAATGGGAAGGGTTAGGATTAGTTTTAGGGTTAAGGGTTAGGGTTAGGGTTAGGGTTAGGGTTAGGTTTAGGGTAAGGATTAGGGTTAGGTTTAGGGTTAGGGTTAGAGTTAAGTTTAGGGTTAGGGTAAGGATTAGGGTTAGGGTTAAGTTTAGGGTTAGGGTTAGGGTTAGGGATAGGGTAAAAATTAGGGTTAGGGTTAGGGTAGGGTTAGAGTAAGGGTTAGGGTTAGGTTTAGGTTAAGGGTAAGTTTTAGGGTTAGGGTTACGGTTAGGGTAAGGGTTAGGGTTAGGGTTAGGGTTAGGGTAGGGCTTAGGGTTAGTGTTAGTGTTAGGGTTAGGGTTAGGTTTAGGGTTAGGGTAAGGGTAAGTGTTACGGTTAGGGTTATGGTAAGGGTAAGGGTTAGGGTTAGGTTTAGGGTTATTTTTAGTGTTAGGGTTAGGGTTAGGGTTAGGGTAAGGGTAAGGGTTAGTGTTAATTTTACGGTTAGGGTTACGTTTAGGGTTAGGGTTAGCTTAGGGTAAGGGTATGTGTTAGGGTTAGGATTAGGGGTAGGGTTAGGGTAAGGGTTAGGGTTAGGTTTAGGTTTAGGGTTAGGGTAAGGGTAAGGGTTAGCATTAGGGTTAGGGTTAGGTTTAGGGTCGGGTTAAGGTTAGGTTTACGGTTAGGGTAAGGGTAAGGGTTAGGGTGAGGGATAGGTTAAGGGTTAGGGTTAGTGTTAGTGTTAGGGTTAGGTTTAGGGTTATGGTAAGGGTTAGGGTTAGCGTTAGGTTAAGGGTATGTGTTAGGGTTAGGGTTAGGGTTAGCGTTTGGGTAAGGGGAGGGTTAGGTTTAGGGTTAGGATTAAGGTAAGTGTTAGGGTTAGGGTTAGGGTTAGGGTTAGGTTTAGGGTAAGTGTTAGGGTTAGGTTTAGGGTAAGGGTAAGGTTTAAGGTTAGGATTAGGGTTAGGGTTAGGGTTAGGGTAAGGGTAAGGGTTAGGTTTAGGGTTAGGGTTAGGGTTAGGTTTAGGTTTAGGGTAAGGGTAAGTGTTAGGGTTAGGGTTAAGGTAAGGGTTAGGGTTAGGGTTAGGTTTAGTTAGGTTTAGGATAATGGTAAGGGTTAGGGTTAGGGTTAGGATTAGGGGTTAGGGTAAGGTTTAGGGTTAGGTTTAGGTTTAGGGTTAGTGTAAGGGTAAGGGTTAGGTTTAGGGTTAGGGTTAGGTTTAGGGTTAGTGTTAGGGTTAGAGTTAGGTTTAGGGTTAGGGTAAGTGTAAAGTTTAGGGTTAAATTTAGGGTTCGGGTTAGGTTAAGGGTTACGGTTAGGGGTTAGGGTTAGGGTTAGGGTTAGGCTTAGGGTAAGGGTTAGGTTTAGGGTTAGGGTTAGTGTAAGCGTTAGGGTTAGGGTTTGGTTTAGGGTAAGTGTTAGGGTTATGGTTAGGTTTAGGTTACGGGTTAGGGTCAGGTTTAGGGTAAGGGTAAGGTTTAGGTTTAGGGTTAGGGTTTGGGTTAGGGTAAGGATAAGGGTTAGGGTAAGGGTTAGGGTTAGGTTTAGGGTTAGGGTAAGGTAAGGGTTAGGGTTAGAGTTAGGTTAAGGGTTAGGGTTAGGGTTAGGGTTAGGGTAGGGTTTAGGGTAAGGGTAAGTGTTTGGGTTAGTATTAGGGTTAGGATAAGGTAAGGGGTAGGGTTAGGGTTAGGGTTAGGGGTTAGGTTTAGGGTTAGGGTTAGTGTTAGGTTTAGGGTTAGGGTAAGGGTAAGGTTTAGGGTTAGGTTTAGGGTTAGGGTTAGGGTTAGTGTAAGGTTTTGGGTTTGGATTAGGGTAAGGGCAAGGTTAGGGTTAGGTTTAGGGTTAAGATTAGGGTTAGGGTTAGGGATAGGTTTAGGGTTAGGGTTAGGGTAAGGATAAATGTTAGGGTTAGGGTTAGGGTTAGGGTTAAGGTTATTGTTAGGGTTATGGTTAAGTTTAGGGTAAGGGTTAGAGTTAGGGTTAGGGTTAGGGTTAGGTTAGGTTTAGGGTTAGGGTTAGGTTTAGGGTTAAGATTAGGGTTAGGATTAGGAATATGTTTAGGGTTAGGGTTAGGGTTAGGATTAAGTTTAGGGTAAGGGTAAGGGTTAGGGTTAGGGTAAGGGTTAAGGTTGGGTTACGAGTTACGTTTAGGGTTAGGTTTAGGGTAAGGGTAATGGTTAGAGTTAGGGTTAGGGTTAGATTTAATGTTGGTATTAAAGTTAGGGTTAGGGTTAGGGTAAGGGTAAGGGTTAGTGTTAGGCCTAGGGTTAGCGTAAGGGTTAGGGTTAGGGTTAGGGTTAGGGTTAGGGTTAGGGTTACGGTTAGGGTTAGGGTTAGGTTTAGGGTAAGGGTATGTGTTAGGGTTAGGGTTAGTGTTAGGGTTAGGGTTAGAGTTAGATTAAGGGTAAGGGTTAGATTTAGGGTTAGGATTAAGGTAAGGATAAGGGTTAGGGTTAGGGTTAGGGTTAGGTTTAGGTTTCAGGGTTAGGGTTAGGGTTAGGGTAAGTGTAAGTTTTAGAGTTAGGGTTAGGGCTAGGGTTAGGTTAAGGGAAAGGGTTAGGCGTAGGGTTAGGGTACGGTGTCGGTTTAGGGTAAAGGTAAGGGTTAGGGTTAGGATTAGGGTTAGTGCTAGGTTAAGGGTTAAGGTTAGGGTTAGGGTTAGGGTAGGGGTTATGGTAAGGGTAAGTGTTAGGGTTAGGTTTAGGGTTAGGATAAGTGTAAGTGTTAGGGTTAGGGTTAGGGTTAGGGGTTAGGGTTAGGGTTAGGTTAGGTTTAGCGTTAGGGTTAGGGTAAGGTTAATGGTTAGGTTTAGGTTTAGGGTTAGGGTTAGTGTCAGGTTTAGGGTTACGGTTATTGTAAGGGTAAGGGTTAGGGTTATTGTTAGGGTTAAGCTTATGGTTAGGTTTAGGGTTAAGATTAGGTTTAGGGTTAGGGTTAGGTTTAGGGTTAAGGATAGGATTAGTGTTAGAGTTAGGGTAAGGGATAGGGTTAGGGTTAGGGTATGGGTTAGGGTTAGGGTTAGGGTTAAAGTTAGGTTTAGGGTTAGGGTAAGGGTAAGTGTTAGGGTTAGGGTTAGAGTTAGGGTTACGGTTAGGGTAAGGGTAAGGTTTAGGGTTAGGGTTAGGTTTAGTATTTGGGTTAAGGGTTAGGGTTAGGGTTTGGGTGGGTTAGGTTTAGGGTTAGGGGTTAGGGTTAGGGTTAGGGTTAGGGTAATGATTAGGGTTAGGGTTCGGTTTAGGGTAAGGGTTAGGGTTAGGGATTGGGTTAGGGTAAGGGTAAGTGTTAGGGTTAGAGTTAGGGTTAGGGTTAGGGTTAGGGTTAGGGTTAGGGTAAGGGTTAGGGTTAGGGTTAGGGTTAGGTTTAGGGTTAGGGAAAGTGGAAGGATTAGGATTAGGATAGGGGTAGGGTAAGGAATAGGGTTAGGGTTAGGGTGGGGGTTAGGATAAGGTTAAGGGATAGGGTTAAGGTTAGGGTTAGGGTTAAGGTTAGGGTTAGGGTAAGGGTTAGGGTTAGGTTTAGGGTTAGGGTTAGGTTAAGGGTAAGGGTTTTGTTTAGGGTTAGGGTTAGGTTTAGGGTTAGGTTTAGGGTTAGGGTTAAGGTAAGGATAAGGGTAAGGGTTAAGGTTAGGGTTAGGGTTAGTGTTAGGGTTGGGGTAAGGTTTAGGGTTAGGGTTATGTTTAGGGTAAGGGTAAGGGTTAGGGTTAGGATTAGGGTTAGGGTTAGGGTAAGGGTTAGTGTTAGGGTTAGGGTTAGGGTTAGGGTTAGGGTTAGGTTAAGGGTAAGGGTTAGGGTTAAGGTTACGGTTAGGTTTGGGTGTGGGGTTAAGTTTAGGGATAGGGTTAGAGTAAGGGTAAGGGTTTGGGTTAGTGTTAGGGTTAGGGTCAGGGTTAGGGTTAGGGTTAGGATTAGAGGTTAAGTTATTGGTTAGGGTCAGAGTTTAGGGATAGTGTTAGGGTTAGTGTAAGGGTTGGGGTTAGGATTAGGGTTAGGGTAACGGTTAGGGTTAGGGTTAGGGTTAGGGTAAGGGTAAGTGTTAGCGTTAGGGTTAGGGTTAGAGTTAGGGTAAGTGTTAGGATAAACGTTAGGGTTAGGTTCAGGTTTAGGTTTGGGTTAAGTTTAGGGTTAGGGTTAGTGTAAGGGTTAGGGTTAGGGTTAGGGTTAGTGTAAGTGTTAGGGTTCGGGTTAGGGTTAGGGTTAGGGTAAGTGTAAGGGTTAGGGTTAGGGTTATGGTTAGGTTCAGGGGTTAGGGTTAGGTTTAGGGTTAGGTTAGGGTTAGGGTTAGGGTTAGGGTTAGGGTTTAGGGTGAGTTTTAGGGTTAGGGTTAGGTTTAGGATTAGGGTTAGGGTAAGAGTAAGTGTTAGGATTAGGGTTAGGGTTAGGGTTAGGGTTAGGGTACAGGTAAGGGTTAGAGTTAGGATTAGGGTTAGGTTTAGGCTTAAGTTTTGGGTTAGGGTTAGGGTTAGGATAAGAGTTAGGTTTAGGATGAGGGTAAGGGTTAGGGTTAGGTTTACGGTTAGGGTTAGTGTTAGAGTTAGGTTTAGGGTTAGGGTAAGGGAAAGGATTAGCGTTACGGTTAGGGTTTGGATTAGGTTAAGGGTTAGGGATAGGGGTTAGTGTTAGGGTTAGGGTAAGGGTTAGGGTTAGGGTTAGGGTTAAGGATAATGTTAAGGTAAGGTTTAGGGTAAGGGTAAGTGTTAGGATTGCAGTAAGTGTTAGGGTAAGGGTTAGGGTTAGGGTTAGGTTTAGGGTTGGCGTTAAGTTTAGGGTTAGGGTTAGGGTAAGAGTAATGGTTAGGGTTAGGATTAGGGTAAGGGTAAGTTTTAGGGTTAGGGTTAGGGTTAGGCTTAGGATAAGGGTAAGGGTTAGGGTTAGGTTTAGGTGGTAGGTTTAGGGTTAGGGTTAGGGATAGGTTTAGGGTTACGGTTAGGGTAAGGGTAACGTTAGGGTTAGGTTTAGGGTCAGGGTTAGGGTTAAGGTTAGGGTTAGGGTTAGGGTTAGGGTAGGGTTAGGGTTAGGGTTAGGGTAAGGGTAAGGGTTACATTTAGGGTTAGGGTTAGGGTTAGGGAAAGGGTAAGGATTAGGGTTAGGGGTAGGTTTAGGGTAAGGATTAGGGTTAGGGTTAGGGTTAGGGTAAGGGTAAGGATTAGGTTTAAGGTTAGGGTTAGGGTAAGGGTTAGGGTAAGGGTAAGTGTTAGGTTAGGGTTAGGATTAGGGTAAGTGTTAGGGTAAGGGTTAGGGTTAGGGTTAAGTTTAGGGTTGGGGTTAAGTTTAGGGTTAGGGTTAGGGTAAGAGTAAGGGTTAGTGTTAGGGTTCGGGTTTGGGTAAGTGTTAGGATTAGGGTTAGGGTTAGGGGTAGTGTTAGGTTAAGGGTTAGGTTAGGGTTAGGTTAAGTGTAACTGCTAGGGTTAGGGTTAGGGTAAGGGTTAGGTTTGGTGTTAGGGTTTGGGTAAGTGTTAAGATAAGGGTTAGGATTAGGGTTAGGGTTAGGGGTAGGGTTACGGTAAGAGTAAGGGTTAGGGTTAGGGTTAAGGTTAGGTTTAGGTTTAGGGTTAGGGTTGGGTAAGGGTAAGGGTTAGGGTTAGGGTTAGAGTTAGGGTTAGGGTAAGGGTAAGTGTTAGTTTTAGGGTTAGGGTTAGGGTTAGGGTAAGGGTAAGGGTTAGGGTTAGGATTAGGGTTAGGGTTAGAGTTGGGGTTAAGGTTAGGGTTAGGTTTAGGGTAAGAGTAAGGGTTAGGATTAGGGTTAGGGTTAGGGTAAGTGTTACGGTTAGGGTTAGAGTTAGAGTTAGGGTTTTGGTAAGGGTAAGGGTTAGGGTTAGGGTTAGGGGTTAGGGTTAGGGTTAGGCTAAGGGTAAGGGTTAGGGTTATTTTAGGGTTAGGTTTAGCGTTACGGTGAGTGTAAGGGTAAGGGTTAGGGTTATGTTTAGGATTAGGGTTAAGTTTAGGGTTAGTGTTAGTGTTATGGTTTGGGTTAGGGTTCGGTTTAGGGTTAGGTTTAGGGTAAGGGTAGGGGTTAGGGTTAGGGTTAGGGAAAGGGTACGGGTTAGGGTTAGGGTTCGGGTTCGGGTAAGGATTAGGGTTAGGGTTAGGGGTAGAGTTAGAGTAAGGGTATGGTTAGTGTTAGGGTTAGGTTAGGGTTAATGTTAGGGTTAGGGTAATTGTAAGGGATAGGGTTAAGGTTAGGGTTAGGGTGAGGTTTGGGTTAGGGTTAGCGTAAGTTAACTGTTAGGGTTAGGATTAGGGTTAGGATTGGGTTACGAGTTACGTTTAGGGTTAGGTTTAGGGTAAGGGTAATGGTTAGAGTTAGGGTTAGGGTTAGATTTAATGTTGGTATTAAGGTTAGGGTTAGGGTTAGGGTAAGGGTAAGGGTTAGTGTTAGGCCTAGGGTGAGCGTAAGGGTTAGGGTTAGGGTTAGGGTTAGGGTTAGGGTTACGGTTAGGGTTAGGGTTAGGGTAAGGGTATGTGTTAGGGTTAGGGTTAGGGTTAGGGTTAGGGTTAGAGTTAGATTAAGGGTAAGGGTTAGATTTAGGGTTAGGATTAAGGTAAGGATAAGGGTTAGGGTTAGGGTTAGGTTTAGGTTTCAGGGTTAGGGTTAGGGTTAGGGTAAGTGTAAGTTTTAGAGATAGGGTTAGGGTTAGGGATAGGTTAAGGGAAATGGTTAGGCGTAGGTTTAGGGTACGGTGTAGGTTTAGGGTAAGGGTAAGGGTTAGGGTTAGGATTAGGATTAGTGCTAGGGTAAGGGTTAAGGTTAGGGTTAGGGTTAGGGTAGGGGTTATGGAAAGGGTAAGTGTTAGGGTTAGGTTTAGGGTTAGGATAAGTGTAAGTGTTAGGGTTAGGGTTAGGGTTAGGGGTTAGGGTTAGGGTTAGGTTAGGTTTAGCGTTAGGGTTAGGGTAAGGTTAATGGTTAGGTTTACGGTTAGGGTTAGGGTTAGTGTCAGCTTTAGGTTTACGGTTATTGTAAGGGTAAGGGTTAGGGTTAGGGTTAGGGTTAAGCTTATGGTTAGGTTTAGGGTTAAGGTTAGGTTTAGGGTTAGGATTAGGTTTAGGGTTAAGCATAGGGTTAGGGTTAGAGTTAGGGTAAGGGATAGGGTTAGGGTTAGGGTATGGGTTAGGGTTAGGGTTAGGGTTAAAGTTAGGTTTAGGGTTAGGGTAAGGGTAAGTGTTAGGGTTAGGGTTTGTGTGGGTTAGGTTTAGGGTTAGGGGTCAGGGTTAGGGTTAGGGTTAGTGTAATGATTAGGGTTAGGGTTCGGGTTAGGGTAAGGGTTAGGGTAGGGATAGGGTTAGGTAAGAGTAAGTGTTAGGGTTAGAGTTAGGGTTAGGGTTAGGGTTAGGGTTATGGTAAGGGTTAGGGTTAGGGTTAGGGTTAGGGTTAGGCAAAGGGTAAGGATTAGGATTAGGGTTAGGGGTAGAGTAAGGAATAGGGTTAGGGTTAGGGTGGGGGTTATGGTAAGGTTAAGGGATAGCTTTAAGGTTAGGGTTAGGGTTAGGTTTAGGGTAAGGGTTAGGGTTAGGTTTAGGGTTAGGGTTAGGTTAAGGGTAAGGGTTTTGTTTAGGGTTAGGGTTAGGTTTAATGTTAGGTTTAGGGTTAGGGTTAAGGTAAGGATAAGGGTAAGGGTTAAGGTTAGGGTTAGGGTTAGTGTTAGGGTTGGGGTAAGGTTTAGGGTTAGGGTTAGGTTTAGGGTAAGGGTAAGGGTAAGGGTTAGGGTTAAGATTAGGGTTAGGGTTAGGGTTAGGGTTAGTTTTAGGGTTAGGGTTAGGTTTAGGGTTAGGGTTAGGGTAAGGGTAAGGGTTAGGGTTAAGGTTACGGTTAGGTTTGGTTGTGGGGTTAAGTTTAGGGATAGGGTTAGAGTAAGGGTAAGGGTATGGGTTAAGGTTAGGGTTAGGGTAAGGGTTAGGGTTAGGGTTAGGATTAGAGGTTAAGTTATTGGTTAGGGTTAGAGGTTAGGGATAGTGTTAGGGTTAGTGTAAGGGTTGGGGTTAGGATTAAGGTTAGGGTAACGGTTAGGGTTAGGGTTAGGGTTAGGGTAAGGGTAAGCATTAGCGTTAGGGTTAGGGTTAGAGTTAGGGTAAGTGTTAGGATAAACGTTAGGTTAGGTTTAGGTTTAGGTTTAGGTTAAGTTTAGGGTTAGGGTTAGGGTAAGGGTAAGGGTTAGGGTTAGGGTTAGGGTTAGTGTAAGTGTTAGGGTTCGGGTTAGGGTTAGGGTTAGGGTAAGTGTAAGGGTTAGGGTTAGGGTTAGGGTTAGGTTCAGGGGTTAGGGTTAGGTTTAGGGTTAGGTTTAGGGTTAGGTTTAGAGTAAGCGTAAGGTTTAGGGTTAGGGTTAGGATTAGGGTTAGGGTTGGGTTAGGTAAGGTTAAGGGTAAGGGTTAGGGTTAGGGTTAGGTTTAGGGTAAGGGTAAGGTTTAGGGTTAAGGTTAAGGTTAGAGTTAGGGTTAGGTAAAGATAAGGGTTAGGGTTAAGGTTAATGTTAGGGTTAGGGTTAGGGTTAGGGTTAGGGTTAGGTTAAAGGTTAGTGTAAGGGTGAGGGTAAAGGTAAGGGTTAGGGTTAGGTTTAGGGTTAGGTTTAGGGTAAGGGTAAGGGATAGGGTTATTCTTAGGGTTAGGTTTAGGGTTAGGGTTAGGGTTAGTGTTCTGGTAAGGGTAAGGGTAGGGTTAAGTTTAGAGTTAGGTTTAGGTTTATGGTTAGGGATAGGGTTAGGGTAAGGGTAAGGGTTAGAATTAGGTTAAGGGTTAGGGTTAGGCTTAGGGTTAGGATTAGGTAACGGTAAGTGTTAGGGTTAGGGTTCTGGTTAGGTTAAGTGTTGGGGTTAAGGTTAGTGTTAGGGTAAGTGTTTGTGTTAGGGTTAGGGTTAAGTTTGGGTTGGTTTTAGGTTACGGTGAGTTTTAGGTTTAGGGTTAGGGTAAGGGTATGTGTTAGGGTTAGCTTTAGGGTTGAAGTTACGGTTAGCGTTAGGTTAAGGTTAAGTATTAGGGTTAGGGTTAGGGTTAAGGTAATGGTGAGGGTTAGGGTTAGGGTTAGGGTAAGGGTTAGGATTAGGGTTAGGGTTAGGGTAGGGGTTAGGGTAAGGGTAAGTGTTAGGGTTGGGGTTAGGTTTAGGATAAGTGTAAGGGTTAGGGTTAGGGTTAGGGTTAGGGTTAGGTTTAGCGCTAGGGTTAGGGTAAGGTTAAGGGTTAGATTTAGGGTTAGGTTTAGGTTTGGGTTAAGGTTAGGGTTATTGTTAGGGTAAGGGTAAGAGATAGGGTTAGGGTTAGGGTTAGGGTATGGTTTAGGGTAAGGGTTAGGGGTAGGTTTAGGTTTACGGTTAAGGTTAGGGTTAGTGTTAGGGTACGGGTATGTGTTAGGGTTAGGGTTAGTGTTTGGGTTAGGGTTAGCGTTAGGGTAGGGGTAAGGGTTAGGTTTAGGGTTAGGTGGAAGGTAAGGGTAAGGGTTAGGGTTAGGGTTAGGGTTTGGTTTAGGGTAAGGTTTAGGGTTAGGTTTAGGGTAATGGTAAGGTTTTAGGGTTAGGGTTAGGGTTAGGGTTAGGGTAAGGTTCAGGGTTAGGGTTAGGGTTAGGGATAGGGTAGGGTGTAGGGTTAGGTTTAGGGTTAGGGTAAGGGTTAGGGTTAGGGTTAGGGTAAGGGTTAGTGTTTGGGTGAGGGTTAGAGTTAGGTTTAGGGTTAGGGTAAGGGTACCGTTAGGGTGTGTGTTAGGTTTAGGGTTAGGTTAAGGGTTAGGGTTAGGGGTTAGGGTTAGTGCCAGGGGTAGGGTTAGGGTAAGGGTTAGGGTTAGGGTTAGGGTTAGGTTTAGGGTTAGGGTTAGGGTTAGGGTAAGGGTAAGGGTTACGGTTAAGGTTAGGTTTAGAGTTAGGATTAGTCTTAGGGTTAGGTTAAGGGTAAGGGTAAGGGTTACGGTTAGGTTTAGGGTTAGAATTAGCGTAAGGCTAAGGGTTAGGTATAGGGTTATGGTTAGGCTTAGGGTTAGGGTTATGGTTAGGGTTAGGGTAAGGATAAGGGTTAGGGTTAAGGTTAGGGTTAGGGTTAGGGTTAAGTTAAGAGTAAGGGTTAGGGTTAGGATTAGGGTTAGCGTTAGGGTACGGTTACGGTTAGGGTTAGTGTTAGGTTTAGCGCTAGGGTTAGGGTAAAGGTAAGGTTTAGGGTTAGGGTTAGGTTTAATGTTAGGTTATGGTTGGGTTAAGGTTAGGGTTAGGGATAGGGTAAGGGTAAGGGTTAGGGTTAGGGTTAGGGTTAGGGTTAGGGTAAGGGTAAGGTTTAGGGTAGGGTTAGGGTTAGGTTTAGGGTTAGGGGATGGGTTAGGGTTAGGGTTAGGTTTAGGATTAGGGTTGGGGTTAGGGTAAGGGTAAGTTTTAGGGTTAGGGGTAGGGTTAGGATAAGGGTAAGGGTTATGGTTATTATTAGGGTTAGGTTTAGGGGTTAGGATTAGGGATAGGGTTAGGGGTTAGGGTTAGGGTTAGGGTTAGGGTTAGGGTTAGGGTTAGGATAAGGGTAAGCGTTAGGATTAGGGTTAGGGTTAGGGTAAGGGTAAGTGTTAGGCTAAGGGTTAGGGTTAGGGTAAGGATTAGGGTTAGGTTAATTGTTAGGGTTAGGGTTAGGGTCTGGTTTAGGGTTGGGGTTAAGGTTAGGGTTAGGGTTAGGGTTAGAGAAAGGGCAAGAGTTAAGGGTAGGCTTAGGGTTAGGTTAAGGATTAGGGTTAGTGTTAGTGGTAGGGTAAGGGTTAGGTTTAGGGTTAGGGTTGGGTTAAGGTTAGGGTTAGGGTAAAGGTAAGGGTAAGGTTTAGGGTTAGGGTTAGGGTAAGGGTAAGGGTTAGGGTTAGGGTTAGGGTTAGGCGTTAGGGTTAGGGTTAGGGTTAGGGTTAGGCATTAGGTTTAGTTTTAGGTTTAGGTTGAGGGTTACGGTTAGGGTAAGGGTAAGGGTTAGGGTTAGGGTTAGAGTTAGCATTAAGTATAGGGTTAGGTTAGGGTTAGGGTTAGGGATATGGTTAGGGTTCGGTTTAGGTTCAGAGTTAGGGTTAGGGTAAGTGTAAGGGTTATGGTTAGGGTTATGGTTAGGGTTAGGTTTAGGGTTAGGGTTAGGGTAAGGGTAAGGGTTAGGGTTAGGTTTAGGTTGAGGGTTAGTTTTATGGTTAGGGTTAGGGTTAGGGTTAGGGTAATGATAAGGGTTAGGGTTAAGGTTAGGGTTAGGGTTAGGGTTAAGTTAAGAGTAAGGGTTAGGGTTAGGATTAGGGTTAGCGTTAGGGTACGGTTACGGTTAGGGTTAGTGTTAGGTTTAGCGCTAGGGTTAGGGTAAAGGTAAGGTTTAGGGTTAGGGTTAGGGTTAATGTTAGGTTATGGTTGGGTTAAGGTTAGGGTTAGGGATAGGGTAAGGGTAAGGGTTAGGATTAGGGTTAGGGTTAGGGTATGGGTTAGGGTTAGGGTTAGGGTAAGAGTATGTGTTAGGGTTAGGATTAATGTTAGGGTTATGTTTAGGGTTAGCGTTAGGGTAGGGGAAGGGTTAGGTTTAGGTTTAGTGTTAACATAAGGGTAAGGGTTAGGGTTAGTTTTAGGGTTAGGTTTAGGGTAAGGGTTAGGGTTCGGTTTAGGGTAAGTGTAAGGTTTAGGGTTAGGGTTAGGGTTAGCGTAAGGGTGAGGGTTAGGGTTTGGGTTAGGTTTAAGGTTAGGGTTAGAGTTAGGGTTAGTGTTAGGTTTAGGATTAGGATTAGGGTTAGCGTAAGGGTAAGGGTTAGGGTTAGGGTTCGGTTTAGGGAAAGGGTAAGGGTTAGGTGTAGGTTTAGGTTTAGGGTTAGGGTTAAGTTCAGAGTTAGGGTTAGTGTTAGGGTTAGGTTTAGGGTTAGGGTTAGGGTAAGGGTAAGGGTAAGGGTTAGGGTTAGGGTTAGGATTAGGCGTTAGGTTTAGGGTTAGGGTTAGGTTGAGGTTTACGGTTAGGGTAAGGGTAAGGGTTAGGTTTACTGTTAGGTTTAGGGTAAGGGTCAGTGTTAGGGTTAGAGTTAGCATTAAGTATAGGGTTAGGTTAGGGTTAGGGTTATGGATAGGGTTAGGGTTCGGTTTAGGTTCAGAGTTAGGGTTAGGGTAAGGGTAAGGGTTAGGGTTAGGGTTAGGTTTAAGGTTAGGGTTAGGGTTAGGGTACGGTTAAGGGTTAGGGTTAGGTTTTGGTTGAGGGTTAGGTTTATGGTTAGGGTTAGGGTTAGGGTTAGGGTAATGATAAGGGTTAGGGTTAAGGTTAGTGTTAGGGTTAGGGTTAGGGTTAGGGTAAGGGTTATGGTTAGGATTAGGGTTAGGGATAGGGTAAGGGTTATGGTTAGGGTTAGGGTTAGGTTTAGCGCTAGGGTTCGGGTAAGGGTAAGGGTTAGGGTTACGGTTATGGTTAATGTTAGTTTATGGTTGGGTTAAGCTTAGGGTTAGGGTTAGGGTAAGGGTAAGGGTTAGGATTATGGTTAGGGTTAGGGTATGGGTTAGGGTTAGGGTTAGGGTAAGAGTATGTGTTAGGGTTAGGATTAGGGTAAGGGTTAGGTTTAGGGTTAGGTTTAGGGTAAGGATAAGGTTTAGAGTTAGGGTTAGGGTTAGTGATAGGTTTATGGTTAGGGTTAGGGTAAGGGCGAGGTTTAGGGTTAGGGATAGGGTTAAGTTTAGAGTTAGGGTTATTGTTAGGTTTAGGGTTAGGGTTAGGGTAAGGGTTAGGGTTAGGGTTAGGTTGAAGTTTAGGGTTAGTGTTAGGGTTAGTGTATGAGTTAGTGTTAGGTTTAGGGTAAGGGTTAGGGTTTGGGTTAGGGTTAGAGTTAGGTTTAGGGTTAGGGTAAGGGTAAGTGTTAGTGTTAGGGTTAGGGTTAGAGTTAGGGTTAGGTTAGGGGTTAGGGTTAGGGGTTAGAGTTAGTGTTAGGGTTAGGATTAAGGTAAGGGTTAGGGTTAGGGTTAGGATTAGGGTAAGGGTTAGGGTTAGGGTAAGTGTTAGGGTTAGGGTTAGGGTTAGGTAAGGGTTAGGGTTATTGTTAGGGTTAGGGTAAGTTTAAGTGTTAAGGTTAGGGTTAGGGTTAGGGTAAGTTTAAGGGTTAGAGTTAGGGTTAGGGTAAGGGTAAGTGTTAGGTTTAGGGTTAGGGTAAGTGTTAGGGTTTGGGTTAGGGTTAGGGGTAGGGTAAGAGTTAGGGTTAGGATAAGAGTAATGTTTAGGGGTAGGGTTAGGGTAAGTGTTAGGGTTAGGTTTAGGGTTAGGGTTAGGGTTAGGGTTAGGGTAAGGGATAGGGTTAGGATTAGGGTTAGGGTTAGGTTTAGCGCTAGGGTTAGGGTAAGGGTAAGGGTTAGGGTTAGGGTTAGGGTTTGGGTTAGGTTTAGGGTTGAGTTAAGGTTAGGGTTAGGGTAAGGGTAAGGGTTAGGTTAGGGTTAGGGTTTGGGTATGGGCTAGGGTTAGGGTTAGTTTTAGGTTTAGGGTTACGGTTAAGGTTAGGGTTAGAGTTACGGTAAGGGTATGTGTTAGGGTTAGGTTTAGGGTTAGGGTTAGGGTTAGGTTTAGTGTTAGGGTAGGGGTAAGGCTTAGGTTTGGGGTAAGAGTTAAGATAAGAGTAATGGTTGGGGTTAGGGTTAGGGTTAGGTTTAGGGTAAGGTTTAGGTTTAGGTTTAGGGTAAGGGTAAGGTTTAGGGTTAGGGTTAGGGTTAGGGTAAGGGTTAGGGTTAGGGTTAGGGATAGGGTAGGGTTTAGGGTAAGGGTAAGTGTTAGGGTTAGTGTTAGGGTTAGGATAAGGGTAAGGATTAGGGTTAGGGTTAGGGTTAGGGGTTAGGGTTAGGGTTAGGGTTAGGTTTAGGGTTAGGTTTAGGTTAAGGGTAAGGGTTAGGGTTAGGGTTAGGGTTAGTGATAGGTTTAGGGTTAGGGTTAGGGTAAGGGCGAGGTTTAGGGTTAGCGATAGGGTTAAGTTTAGAGTTAGTGTTAGGGTTAGGGTTAGGTTTAAGGTTAGGGTTAGGGTAAGGGTAAGGGTTAGGGTTATGGTTATGGTTAGGGTTAGGTTTACGGTTAGGGTTAGGGTTATGGTTAGGTTAAGTGTTAGGGTTAGGGTTAGGGTTAGGGTAAGGGTTAGGGTTTGGGTTAGGGTTAGAGTTAGGTTTAAGTTTAGGGTAAGGGTAAGGTTTTAGGTTAGGGTTAGGGTTAGGTTAAGGGTTAGGGTTAGAGGTTAGGGTTAGGGTTAGGGTTAGGATTAGGTTAAGGGTTAGGGTTAGGGTTAGGGTTAGGGTAAGTGTTAGTGTTAGGGTTAGGGTTAGGGTAAGGGTTAGGGTTACGGTTAGGGTTAGGGTAGGGTTAAGTGTTAAGGTTAGGGTTAGTGTTAGGGTTAGTTTTAGGGTTAGAGTTAGGGTTAGGATAAGGGTTAGGTAAGGGTTAGGGTAAGTGTTAGGGTGAGGGTTAGGGTTAGGGTTATGGTTAGGGCCAGGGTTACGGTTAGGGTAAGGGTTAGGGTTAGGGTTAGGGTTAGGTTTAGGGTTAGGATTAGGGTTCGTTTTAGGGTTAAGATTAGGGTTAGGGTTAGTGTAAGGTAAGGATAGGGTTAGGGTTAGGTTTAAGGTTAGGGTTAGCGTAAGGGTAAAGGTTAGGTTTTGGGTTAGGGTTAGGCTTAGGGTTAGGGTTATGGTTAGGGTTAGGGTAAGGATAAGTGTTAGGGTTAAGGTTAGGTTTAGGGTTAGGTTTAGGGTTCGTTTTAGGGTTAAGATTAGGGTTAGGGTTAGTGTAAGGTAAGGATAGGATTAGGGTTAGGTTTAAGGTTAGGGTTTGCGTAAGGGTTAGGTTTAGGGTTAGGATTAGGCTTAGGGTTAGGGTTATGGTTAGGGTTAGGGTAAGGATAAGGTTTAGGATTAAGGTTAGGTTTAGGGTTAGGGTTAGGGTCCGGGTTAGGGTTAAGGTTAGGGTTAGGGTTAATGTAAGGGTAAGGGTTAGGGTTAGGGTTAGGGTTAGGTTTAAGGTTAGGGTAAGGGTAAGTGTTAGGGTAGGGTTAGGGTTAGGGTTAGGGTTAAGGGAAGGTTTGGGGTTAGGGTTAGGGTAAGGATTAGGGTTAGGGTAAGGGTTATGTTTAGGGTTAGGGTTAGGGTAAGTATTAGGGTAAGGATTAGGGTTAGGGTAAGGGTTATGGTTAGGATTAGGATTAGGGTAAGGATTAGGGTTAGGGTTAGGGTTAGGTTTAGGGTTAGGGTTAGGGTAAGGGTAAGGCTTAGGGTTAAGGTTAGGGTTAGAGTTAGGATTAGTGTTAGGGTTAGGGTAAGCTTTACGGTTAGGTTTAGGGTTAGAGTTAGCGTAAGGGTAAGGGTTAGGTTTTGGGATAGGGTTAGGCTTAGTGTTAGGGTTATGGTTAGGGTGAGGGTAAGGATAAGTGTTAGGGTTAAGGTTAGGTTTAGGGTTAGGGTTAGGGTTCATGTTATGTTTAAGATTATGGTTAGGGTTAGTGTATGGTAAGGGTTATGGTTAGGGTTAGGTTTAAGGTTATTGTAAGGTTAAGGGTTAGGGTCGGGTTAGGGTTAGGATTAGGGTTAGGGGAAGGGTTAGGATTAGGGTTAGGGAGGGGTTAGGGTAAGCGTAAGTTTGAGGGTTAGGGGTAGGCTTAGGTAAAGGGTAAGGTTTATGGTTCTGGTTAGGGATAGGGTTAGGTGTTAGTGTGAGGGTTAGGGTTGGTGGTTAGGTTTAGGGTTAGTGTTAGGGTCAGGGTTAGGTTTAGGGTTAGGGTAAGGGGAAGTGTTAGGCCTAGATTTAGTGTTAGGGTTATGGTTAGGTTTAGGGTTGGGGTTAAGTTTAGGGTTAGGGTTAGGGTAATGGTAAGGGTCAGAGTTAGGGTAAGGCTTAGGGTAAGGGTAAGGGTTAGGGTTAGGGTTAGGGTTAGGTGTTAGGGTTAGGGTTAGGGTTAGGGTTAGGTGTAGGGTTAGGGTTAGGGTAAGGGTAAGGATCAGGGTTAGGGTTAGGGTTAGGGTTATGTTTAGGTTTAGGTTTAGGGAAAGTTACGGGTTAGGTTTAGGGTTAAGGTTTGGGTTAGGTTTAAGGTTAGGGTTAGGGTTAAGGCTATTGTTAGGTTTAGGGTTAGGTTTAGGGTTAGGGTAAGTGTAAGGGTTAGGGTTAGGGTTAGGGTTATGGAAAGGGTAAGGTTTAGGGATAGGCTTAGGGTTAGGGTATAAATTAGGGTTAGTGTTAGTGGTAGGGTAAGGGTTAGGTTTAGGGTTAGGTTTGGGTTAAGGTTAGGGTTAGGGTAAAGGTAAGGGTAAGGTTTAGGGTTAGGGTTAGGGTTAGGGTAAGGGCAAGGGTTAGGGTTAGGGTTAGGTTTAGGGTTAGGCATTAGGTTTAGGGTTAGTTTGAGGGTTACGGTTAGGGTAAGGGTAAGGGTTAGGGTTAGGGTTAGGTTTAGGGTAAGGGTTAGTGTTAGGGTTAGAGTTAGCATTAAGTAAAGGGTTAGGTTAGGGTTAGGGTTAGGGATAGGATTAGGGTTCGTTTTAGGTTCAGAGTTAGGGTTAGGGTAAGGGTAAGGGTTAGGGTTAGGGTTAGGGTTAGGGTTAAGGTTAGGATTAGGGTTAGGGTAAGGGTAAGGGTTAGGGTTAGGTTTAGGTTGAGGGTTAGGTTTATGGTTAGGGTTATGTTTAGGGTTAGGGTAAGGGTAAGGGTTAGGTTTAGGATTAGGGTTAGGGTTAGGGTAAGGTTTAGGGTTAGGGTTAGTGTTAGGTTTAGCGCCAGGGTTAGGGTAAGGGTAAGGGTTAGGGTTAGGGTTAAGGTTAATGTTAGGTTATGGTTGGGTTAAGATTATGGTTAGGGTTAGGGTAACTGTAAGGGTTAGGTTTAGGGTTAGGGTTAGTGTACAGTTTAGGGTTAGGGTTAGGGTAAGAGTATGTGTTAGGATTAGGGTTAGGGTTAGGTTTAGGGTTAGCGTTAGGGTAGGGGAAGGGTTAGGTTTAGAGTTAGTGTTAAGATAAGGGTAAGGGTTAGGGTTAGGTTTAGGGTCAGGTTTAGGGTAAGGGTTAGGGTTAGGTTTAGGGTAAGGGTAAGGTTTGGGGTTAGGGTTAGGGTTAGGGTTAGGGCAAGGGTTAGGGTTAGGGTTAGGGATAGGGTAGGCTTTAGGGTAAGGGTAAGTGTTAGGGTTAGTGTTAGGGTTAGGATAAGGGTAAGGATTAGGGTTAGGGTTAGGGTTAGGGTTTAGGGTTAGGGTTAGGGTTAGGGTTAGGGTTAGGTTTAGGGTAACGGTAAGGGTTAGGGTTAGGGTTAGGATTAGTGATTGGTTTAGGGTTAGGGTTATTGTAAGGTCGAGGGTTAAGTTTAGATATAGGGTTAAGTTTGGATTTAGGATTAGGGTTAGGGTTAGGTTTAGGTTTTGGGTTAGGGTAAGGGTAAGGGTTAGGGTTAAGGTTAATGTTACGTTATGTTTAACCTTAGGGTTAGGTTTAGGGTAAGAGTAAGTGGTAGGGTTAGGGTTATGGTAAGGGTTAGAGTTTGGGTTAGAGTTAGAGTTAGGTTTAGGGTTAGGGTAAGGGTAAGGGTAAGGGTAATGGTTAGGGTTAGGTTTAGGGTTAGGGTTAGGTTAAGGGTTAGGTTTAGGAGTTAGAGTTAGTGTTAGGGTTAGGATTAGGGTAAGGGTTAGGGTTAGGGTTAGTGTTAGGTTTATGGTAAGGGTTAGGGTTAGAGTTAGGGTTAGGGTAAGTGTTAGGGTTAGGGTTAGGGTAAGGGTTAGGGTTAGGGTTAGTGTTAAGGTAAGGTTAATTGTTAAGGTTAGGGTTAGGGTTAGGGTAAGTTTTAGGGTTACAGTTAGGGTTAGAGTAAGGGTAAGAGTTACGGTTAGGTTTAGGGTCAGGGATAGGGTTAGAGGAAGGGTTAGGGTTAGGGTTAGGGTTGGGGTTAGGGTAAGGTAAGTTTTAGGGTTAGGCGTAGGGTTAGGATAAGGGTAAGGGCTATGGTTATGGTTAGGGTTAGGGTTAGGGGTAAGGTTAGGGTTAGGTTTTAGGCGTTAGGTTTAGGGTTAGGGTTAGGGTTAGGGTTAGGTTTAGTGTTAGGTTAAGTGTAAGCGTTAGGGTTAGAGTTAGGGTTAGGGTAATGGTAAGTGTTAGGCTTAGGGTTAGGGTTAGTGTTAGGGTTAGGGTTAGGGTAAGGATTAGGGTTAGGGTAAGGATTAGGGTTAGGGTTAGGGTTAGGTTTAAGGATGGGGTTAAGTTTAGGGTTAGGGTTAGGGTAATGGTAATGGTAATGGTCAGGGTTAGGATTAGGTTTAGGGTAAGGGTAGGGTTAGGGTTAGGGTTAGGTTTAGGTGTTAGGGTTAGGTGTAGGGTTAGGGTTAGGGTAAGAGTAAGGGTCATGGTTAGGGTTAGGGTTAGGTTTAGGGTTAGGGTTAGGGAAAGGTACGGGTTAGGTTTAGGGTTAGGGTTTGGGTTAGGTTTAAGGTTAGCGTTAGGGTTAGGCATAGTGTTAGGTTTAGGGTTAGGTTTAGGGTTAGGGTTAGGGTAAGGGTTAGGGTTAGCGTTAGGGTTAAGTTTAGAGTTAGGGTTAGGGTGAGGGTAAGGGTTAGGGTCAGGGTTAGGGTATGGGTTAGGTTTAGGGTAGGGTTCGGGTATGGGTTAGGGTTAGGGTTAAGTTTAGAGTGAGGGTTAGGGTTAGTGTTAGGGTTAGGGTAAGGGTTAGGGTTAGGGTTAGGGTAAGGGTTAGGGTTAGGGTAGGGTTAGGGTATGGGTTAGGGTTGGGTTAGGGTTAGGTTTAGGGTTAGGGTTAAAGTAGGGTTAGGGTTAGGGTAAGGGTATGTGTTAGGGTTAGGGTTAGGTTTAGGTTTAGGGTTAGCGTTAGGGTAGGGGTAAGGGTCAGGTTTAGGGTTAGGGTTAAGATAAGGTTAAGGGTTAGGTTTAGGGTTAGGTTTAGGGTTAGGGTTAGGTTTAGGGTAAGGGTCAGGGCTAGGTTTAGGGTAAGGTTAAGGTTTAGGGTTAGGGTTAGGGTTAGTGTTAGGGTTAGGATAAGGATAAGGATTAGGGTTAGGGTTAGGGTTAGGGTTAGGGGTTAGGGTAGGGTTAGGGTTAGGGTTAGGGTTAGTGATAGGTTTATGGTTAGGTTTAGGGTAAGGGCGAGTGTTAGGGTTAGGGATAGGGTTAAGTTTAGAGTTAGGGTTAGGGTTAGGTTTAGGTTTAAGGTTAGGTTTAGGGTAAGGGTAAGGGTTAGGGTTATGGTAAGGGTTAGGGTTAGGTTTAAGGTTAGGGTTAGGGTTAGGGTTATGGTAAGTGTTAGGGTTAGGGTTAGGGTAAGGGTTAGGGTTTGGGTTAGGGATAGAGTTAGGTTAAAGGTTAGGGTAAGAGTAAGGGTTAGGGTTAGGGTTAGGGTTAGGGTTAGGGTTAGAGGCTAGGGTTAGTGTTAGTGTTAGGATTAGGATAAGTGTTAGGGTTAGGTTTAGGGTTAGGGTAAGGGTTAGGGTTAGGGTAAGTGTTAGGGTTAGGGTTAGGGTTAGTGTAAGGGTTAGGGTTCGGGTTAGGGTTAGGGTAAGGTTAAGTGTTAAAGTTAGGGTTAGGGTTAGGGTAAGTTTTATGGTTAGAGTTAGGGTTAGGATAAGGGTTAGGGTTAGGGTAAGGGTTAGGGTTAAGGTAAGTGTTAGGGTAAGGGTTAGGGTTAGGGTTAGGTTTAGGGTTGGGGTTAAGTTTAGGGTTAGGTTTAGGATAAGGGCAATGGTTAGGGTTAAGTTTAGGGTAAGTGTTAGGGTTAGGGTTAGGGTTAGGGTTAGGGCCAGGGTTAGGGTTAGGGTAAGGGTTACGGTTAGGTTTCGGGTTCGGGTTCGCGTAAGGGTAAGTGTAAGGGTTAGGTTTAGGGTTAGGGATAGGCTTAGGGTTAGGGTTATGGTTAGGGTTAGGGTAAGGATAAGGGTTAGGATTAAGTTTAGGTTTAGGGTTAGGGTTAGGGTTCGGGTTAGGTTTAAGTTTAGGGTTAGGGTTAATGTAAGGGTAAGTGTTAGGGTTAGGGTAGGGTTAGGTTAGGGTTAGGGTTAGGGGAAGGGTTAGGTTTAGGGTAAGGATTAGGGGTAGGGTAAGGGTTATGGTTAGGGTTAGGGTTAGGGTAAGTATTAGGGTAAGGATTAGGGTTAGTGTAAGGGTTATGGTTAGGGTTAGGATTAGGGTAAGGATTAGGGTTAGGGTTAGGGTTAGGTTTAGGGTTAGGGTTAGGGTAAGGGTAAGGGTTAGGGTTAAGGTTAGGGTTAGAGTTAGGATTAGTGTTAGGGTTAGGGTAAGGTTTACGGTGAGGTTTAGGGTTAGGGTTAGCGTAAGGGTAAGGGTTAGGTTTTGGGTTAGGGTTAGGCTTAGTGTTAGGGTTATGGTTATGGTTAGGGTTAGGGTTAGGGTTAGGGTTAGGGAGGGGTTAGGGTAAGCGTAAGTTTTAGGTTAGGGGTAGGGTTAGGAAAAGTGTAAGGGTTATGGTTTTGGTTAGGGATAGGGTTAGGGGTTAGTGTGAGGGTTAGGGTTGGCGGTTAGGTTTAGGGTTAGTGTTAGGGTCAGGGTTAGGTTTAGGTTTAGGGTAAGGGTAAGCGTTAGGGTTAGGTTTAGGGTTAGGGTAAGGGTAAGTGTTAGGCCTAGGGTAGGGTTAGGGTTAGGGTTAGGGTAAGGATTAGAGTTAGGGTTAGGGTACGGGTTAGGGTTAGTGTTAGGGTTTGGGTTAGGTTTAAGGTTAGTGTTAGGGTTAGGGTTAGGGTTAGGGTTAGGTTTAGGGTTAGGGTAAGGGTAAGCGTTAGGGTTAGAGTTAGGGTTAGGGTAAGGGTAAGTGTTAGGCTTAGGGTTAGGGTTTGTGTTAGGTTTAGGGTAAGGATTAGGGTCAGGGTAAGGGTTAGGGTTTGGGTTAGGGTTAGGTTTAGGGATGGGGTTAAAGTTAGGGTTAGGGTTAGGGTAATGGTAATGGTAATGGTCAGGGTTAGGATTAGGTTTAGGGTAAGGGTAAGGGTTAGGGTTAGGGTTAGGTTTAGGTGTTAGGGTTAGGTGTAGGGTTAGGGCTAGTGTAAGGGTAAGGGTCAGGGTTAGGGTTAGGGTTAGGGTTAGGGTTAGGGAAAGGTACGGGTTAGGTTTAGGGTTATGGTTTGGGTTAGGTTTAAGGTTAGCCTTAGGGTTAGTGATAGTGTTAGGTTTAGGTTTAGGTTTAGGGTTAGGGTTAGGGTAAGGGTTAGGGTTAGGGTTAGGGTTAGGGTTAAGTTTAGAGTTAGGGTTAGGGTTAGGGTTAGGGTGAGGGTAAGGGTTAGGGTTAGGGATAGGGTATGGGTTAGGGTTAGGATAGGGTTCGGGTATGGGTTAGGGTTAGGGTTAAGTTTAGAGTTAGGGTTAGGGTTAGTGTTAGGGTTAGGGTAAGGGTTAGGGTTAGGGTTAGGGTAAGGGTTAGGGTTAGGGTAGGGTTAGGGTATGGGTTAGGGTTAGGGTTAGGGTTAGGTTTAGGGTTAGGGTTAAAGTAGGGTTAGGGTTAGGGTAAGGGTATGTGTTAGGGTTAAGGTTAGGTTTAGGTTTAGGTTTAGCGTTAGGGTAGGGGTAAGGGTCAGGTTTAGGGTTAGGGTTAAGATAAGGTTAAGGGTTAGGTTTAGGGTTAGGGTTAGGTTTAGGTTTAGGGTAAGGGTTAGGGTTAGGTTTAGGGTAAGGGTAAGGTTTAGGGTTAGGGTTAGGGTTAGTGTTAGGGTTAGGATAAGGGTAAGGATTAGGGTTAGGGTTAGGGTTAGGGGTTAGGGTAGGGTTAGGGTAGGGTTATGTTTAGGTTTAGGGTTAGGTTTAGCTTAAGGGTAAGGGTTAGGGTTTGGGTTAGGGTTAGTGATAGGTTTATGGTTAGGGTTAGGGTAAGGGCGAGTGTTAGGGTTAGGGATAGGGTTAAGTTTAGAGTTAGGGTTAGGGTTAGGGTTAGGTTTAAGGTTAGGTTTAGGGTAAGGGTAAGGGTAAGGGTTAGGGTTATGGTTAGGGTTAGGGTTAGGTTTAAGGTTAAGGTTAGGGTTAGGGTTATGGTAAGTGTTAGGGTTAGGGTTAGGGTAAGGGTTAGGGTTTGGGTTAGGGTTAGAGTTAGGTTTAAGGTTAGGGTAAGGGTAAGGGTTAGGGTTAGGGTTAGGGTTAGGGTAAGGGTTAGGGTTAGAGGTTAGGGTTAGTGTTAGTGTTAGGATTAGGGTAAGGGTTAGGGTTAGGGTTAGGGTTAGGTTAAGGGTTAGGGTTAGGGTAAGTGTTAGGGTTAGGGTTAGGGTTAGTGTAAGGGTTATGGTTAGGGTTACCGTTAGGGTAAGGTTAAGTGTTAAAGTTAGGGTTAGGGTTAGGGTAAGTTTTATGGTTAGAGTTAGGGTTAGGATAAGGGTTAGGGTTAGGGTAAGGGTTAGGTTTAGGGTAAGTGTTAGTTTAAGGGTTAGGGTTAGAGTTAGGTTTAGGGTTGTGGTTAAGTTTAGGGTTAGGGTTAGGATAAGGGCAATGGTTAGGGTTAAGGTTAGGGTAAGTGTTAGGGTTAGGGTTAGGGTTAGGGTTAGGGCCAGGGTTAGGGTTAGGGTAAGGGTTAGGGTTATAGTTAGATTTAGGTTTAGGGTTATGGTTAGGGTTAGGGTTAGGGTAAGGGTTACGGTTAGGTTTTGGGTTAGGGTTCGCGTAAGGGTAAGTGTAAGGGTTAGGTTTAGGGTTAGGGATAGGGTTCGGGTTAGGGTTAAGGTTAGGGTTAGGGTTAATGTAAGGGTAAGGGTTAGGGTTAGGTAGGGTTAGGGTTAGGATTAGGGTTAGGGGAAGGGTTAGGGTTAGGGTTAGTTTTAGGGTAAGGATTAGGGTTAGGGTAAGGGTTATGGTTATGGTTAGGGTTAGGGTAAGTATTAGGGTAAGGATTAGGGTTAGGGTAAGGGTTATGGTTCGGGTTAGGATTAGGGTAAGGATTAGGGTTAGGGTTAGGGTTAGGTTTAGGGTTAGGGTTAGGGTAAGGGTAAGGGTTAGGGTTAAGGTTAGGGTTAGAGTTAGGATTAGTGTTAGGGTTAGTGTAAGGTTTACGGTTAGGTTTAGGGTTAGGGTTAGCGTAAGGGTAAAGGTTATGTTTTGGGTTAGGGTTAGGCTTAGGGTTAGGGTTATGGTTATGGTTAGGGTTAGGGTTAGGGTTAGGGAGGGGTTAGGGTAAGCGTAAGTTTTAGGTTAGGGGTAGGGATAGGAAAAGGATAAGGGTTATGGTTATGGTTAGGGATAGGGTTAGGGGTTAGTGTGAGGGTTAGGGTTGGTGGTTAGGTTTAGGGTTAGTGATACGGTCAGGGTTAGGTTTAGGGTTAGGGTAAGAGTCATTGTTACGTTTAGGTTTAGGGTAAGGGTAAGTGTTAGGCCTAGGGTAGGGTTAGGGTTAGGGTTAGGGTAAGGATTAGAGTTAGGGTTAGGGTACGGGTTAGGGTTAGTGTTAGGGTTTGGGTTAGGTTTAAGGTTAGTGTTAGGGTTAGGGTTAGGGTTAGGTTTAGGGTTAGGTATAGGGTTAGGGTAAGGGTAAGGGTTAGGGTTAGTGTTACGGTTAGGGAAAGGATAAGGGTTAGATGTAGGTTTAGGGTTAGGGTTAGGGGAAGGATTATGGTTAGAGTTAGTGTTAGGGTGAGGGTTAGAGTTAGGGTTAGGGTTGGGTTAAAGTTAGGGTTTGGGTTAGGGTAAGGGTAAGGGTTAGGGTTAGGGTTAGGGTTGGGTTAATGTTAGGGTTAGGGTTAGGGTTAGGGTTCGTGTTAGGGTTAAGATTTGGGTTAGGGTTAGTGTAAGGTAAGGGTTAGTGTTAGGGTTAGGTTTAAGGTTAGGGTAAGGGTAAGGGTTAGGTTCGGGTTAGGGTTAGGATTAGGGTTAGGGGAAGGGTTAGGATTAGGGTTAGGGAGGGGTTAGGGTAAGCGTAAGTTTTAGGTTAGGGGTAGGGTTAGGAAAAGGGTAAGGGTTATGGTTATGGTTAGGGATATGGTTAGGGGTTAGTGTGAGGGTTAGGGTGGGCGGTTAGGTTTAGGGTTAGTGTTAGGGTCAGGGTTAGGTTTAGGTTTAGGGTAAGGGTAAGCGTTAGGGTTAGGTTTAGTGTTAGGGTAAGGGTAAGTGTTAGGCCTAGGGTAGGGTTAGGGTTAGGGTTAGGGTAAGGATTAGAGTTAGGTAAGGGTTATGGTTAGGGTTAGGGTTAGGGTTAGTGTTAGGTTAAGGGTTAGGGTTAGGGTTAGGTTTAGGGTTGGGGTTAAGGTTAGGTTTAGTTTCGGGTAAGGGTAAGGGTTAGGGTTAGGATTAGGGTAAGTGTTAGTGTTACGGTTAGGGTTAGGGGTTAGTGTTAAAGTTTAGGGTTATGGTTAGAGTTAGGTTTAGGGTTAGGGTTAAGTTTAGGGTAAGTTTAAGTGTTAGAGTTAGTGTTAACGTTAGAGAAAGTGTAAGGGTTAGCGTTAGGGTTAGGGTTTGGGTTAAGGTTAGAGTTAGTGTTAGGATAAGGGTAAGAGTTAGGGTTAGGTTTAGGGTTAGGGTTAGGGTTAGGTTTAGGGTTAGGGTTAAGTTTAGGGTAAGTTTAAGTGTTAGAGTTAGTGTTAACGTTAGAGAAAGTGTAAGGGTTAGCGTTAGGGTTAGGGTTTGGGTTAAGGTTAGAGTTAGTGTTAGGATAAGGGTAAGAGTTAGGGTTAGGTTTAGGGTTAGGGTTAGGGTAAGGGTAAGGATAAGGGTTAGGGTTAGGGTTAGGGTAAGGGTAAGGGTTAGGGTGAGTATTAGGGTTAGGGTTAGGGTAAGGGTTAGGGTTAGGTTAGGATTAGGGTTAGTTTTAGGGTTAGGATTAGGGCAAGGGTAAGGGTTAGGGTTAGGGTTATGGTTAGGTTAGGGTTGGGGTAAAGGTTAGGGTTAGGGTTAGGGTAAGGGTAAGGGTAAGTGTTGGGGTTAGGGTTAGGGTAAGGATTAGGGTTAGGGTTAGGGTTAGGGTTAGGGTAAGTGTAAGGCTTAGGGTTAGGGTTAGGGTTAAGGTTAGAGTTAGCATTAAGTTAAGGGTTAGGTTAGGGTTAGGGTTATTGTTAGGGTTAGGATTAGGGTTAGGAGTTAGGGTTAGCATTAGGTTTAGGGTTAGGGTTAGGGTTAGGGTTAGGGTTAGGGTTAGGGTGAGGTTTAGGGTTAGGGTTAGGGTTAGGATTGGGGTTAGGGTAAGGGTAAATTTTAGGGTTAGGTGTAGGGTTAGGATAAGGGTAAGGTTTAGGGTTATGGCTAGGGTTAGGGTTAGAGTTTAGGGTTAGGTTTAGGGTTAGGGTTATGGGTTAGGGTTAGAGTTAGGGTTAGGGTTAGAGGTTAGGGTTAGGGATAGGTTAAGGTCATGGTTAGGGTTAGGGATAGGGTAAGGGTAAGGACTAGGGGGAGGGTTAGGGTTAGTGTAAGGGTAAGGGTTAGGGTAAGGGTTAGGTTTTACGGTTAGGGTTAGGGTTAGTGTTAGGTTTAGGGTTACGGTTAGTGTAAGGCTAAGGGTTAGGGCTAGGGTTAGGTTTAGGATTAGGTTTAGGGTAAGGGTTAGGGTGAGGGTTAGAGTTAGCATTAAGGTTAGGGTTAGGTTAGGGTTAGGGTTAGGGTTAGGGTTAGGATTAGGGTTAGGGTTAGGGTAAGGGTTAGGTTAGGGTTAGGGTAAGGGTATGTGTTAGGGTAAGGGTAAGGGTTAGGGTAAAGTTTGGGTTAAGGTTAGGGTTAGGGTTAGGGTAAGGGTAAGGGTTAGGGTTAGGGTTAGGTTTAGGGTATGGGTTAGGGTTAGGGTTAGGTTTAGGGTTAGGCTTAGGTTTACGGTTAAGGGTAGGGTTAGGGTTAGGGTAAGGGTATGTATTAGGGTTAGGGTTAGGGTTAGGGATAGCATTAGGGTAAGGGTAAGGGTTGGGGTTAGGGTTATGATAAGGGTAAGGGTTGGGGTTAGGGTCAGGTTTAGGGTAAGGGTTAGGTTTAGGTTTAGGGTAAGTGTAAGGTTTAGGGTTACAGTTAGGGTTAGGGTTAGGGTTACGGTAAGGGTTAGGGTTAGGGTAAGTGTATGTGTTAGGTTTAGGGTTAGGGTTAGGGTTAGGGTTAGGGTTAGGGTTAGTGTTAGGGTTTGGGTTAGGTTTAAGGTTAGTGTTAGGGTTAGGGTTAGGGTTAGGTTTAGGGTTAGGTATAGGGTTAGGGTAAGGGTAAGGGTTAGGGTTAGTGTTACGGTTAGGGAAAGGATAAGGGTTAGATGTAGGTTTAGGGTTAGGGTTAGGGGAAGGATTATGCTTAGAGTTAGTGTTAGGGTAAGGGTTAGAGTTAGGGTTATGGTTGGGTTAAAGTTAGGGTTTGGGTTAGGGTAAGGGTAAGGGTAAGGGTTAGGGTTAGGGTTAGTGTTAGGGTTAGGTTAAGGGTTAGGGTTAGGGTTAGGGTTCATGTTAGGGTTAAGATTTGGGTTAGGGTTAGTGTAAGGTAAGGGTTAGTGTTAGGGTTAGGTTTAAGGTTAGGGTAAGGGTTAGGGTTATGGTAAGGGTTAGGGTTAGGGTTAGGGTTAGGGTAAGGGTTAGGGTTAGGGTAGGGTTAGGGTATGGGTTAGGGTTAGGGTTAGGGTTAGGTTTAGGGTTAGGGTTAAAGTAGGGTTAGGGTTAGGGTAAGGGTATGTGTTAGGGTTAAGGTTAGGTTTAGGTTTAGGGTTAGCGTTAGGGTAGGGGTAAGGGTCAGGTTTAGGGTTAGGGTTAAGATAAGGTTAAGGGTTAGGTTTAGGGTTAGGGTTAGGTTTAGGTTTAGGGTAAGGGTTAGGGTTAGGTTTAGGGTAAGGGTAAGGTTTAGGGTTAGGGTTAGGGTTAGTGTTAGGGTTAGGATAAGGGTAAGGATTAGGGTTAGGGTTAGGGTTAGGGGTTAGGGTAGGGTTAGGGTAGGGTTATGTTTAGGTTTAGGGTTAGGTTTAGCTTAAGGGTAAGGGTTAGGGTTTGGGTTAGGGTTAGTGATAGGTTTATGGTTAAGGTTAGGGTAAGGGCGAGTGTTAGGGTTAGGGATAGGGTTAAGTTTAGAGTTAGGGTTAGGGTTAGGGTTAGGTTTAAGGTTAGGTTTAGGGTAAGGGTAAGGGTTAGGGTTATGGTTAGGGTTAGGGTTAGGTTTAAGGTTAAGGTTAGGGTTAGGGTTATGGTAAGTGTTAGGGTTAGGGTTAGGGTAAGGGTTAGGGTTTGGGTTAGGGTTAGAGTTAGGTTTAAGGTTAGGGTAAGGGTAAGGGTTAGGGTTAGGTTTAGGGTTAGGGTAAGGGTTAGGGTTAGGGTTAGGGTTAGGTTAAGGGTTAGGGTTAGGGTAAGTGTTAGGGTTAGGGTAAGGGTTAGTGTAAGGGTTATGGTTAGGGTTACCGTTAGGGTAAGGTTAAGTGTTAAAGTTAGGGTTAGGGTTAGGGTAAGTTTTATGGTTAGAGTTAGGGTTAGGATAAGGGTTAGGGTTAGGGTAAGGGTTAGGTTTAGGGTAAGTGTTAGGGTAAGGGTTAGGGTTAGAGTTAGGTTTAGGGTTGTGGTTAAGTTTAGCGTTAGGGTTAGGATAAGGGCAATGGTTAGGGTTAAGGTTAGGGTAAGTGTTAGGGTTAGGGTTAGGGTTAGGGTTAGGGCCAGGGTTAGGGTTAGGGTAAGGGTTAGGGTTATAGTTAGATTTAGGTTTAGGGTTATGGTTAGGGTTAGGGTTAGGGTTAGGGTAAGGGTTACGGTTAGGTTTTGGGTTAGGGTTCGCGTAAGGGTAAGTGTAAGGGTTAGGTTTAGGGTTAGGGATAGGCTTAGGGTTAGGGTTATGGTTAGGGTTAGGGTAAGGATAAGGGTTAGGATTAAGGTTAGGTTTAGGGTTAGGGTTAGAGTTCGGGTTAGGGTTAAGGTTAGGGTTCGGGTTAATGTAAGGGTAAGGGTTAGGGTTAGGTAGGGTTAGGGTTAGGATTAGGGTTAGGGGAAGGGTTAGGGTTAGGGTTAGGTTTAGGGTAAGGATTAGGGTTAGGGTAAGGGTTATGGTTATGGTTAGGGTTAGGGTAAGTATTAGGGTAAGGATTAGGGTTAGGGTAAGGGTTATGGTTCGGGTTAGGATTAGGGTAAGGATTAGGGTTAGGGTTAGGGTTAGGTTTAGGGTTAGGGTTAGGGTAAGGGTAAGGGTTAGGGTTAAGGTTAGGGTTAGAGTTAGGATTAGTGTTAGGGTTAGGGTAAGGTTTACGGTTAGGTTTAGGGTTAGGGTTAGCGTAAGGGTCAAGGTTAGGTTTTGGGTTAGGG
This sequence comes from Megascapheus bottae, assembly GCA_024803745.1. Classification (NCBI taxonomy): domain Eukaryota; kingdom Metazoa; phylum Chordata; class Mammalia; order Rodentia; family Geomyidae; genus Megascapheus; species Megascapheus bottae. The sequence continues at coordinate 231,434 of JANJXV010000791.1, read as the reverse complement.
TTAGGCTTAGGGTTAGGGTTATGGTTATGGTTAGGGTTAGGGTTAGGGTTAGGGAGGGGTTAGGGTAAGCGTAAGTTTTAGGTTAGGGGTAGGGATAGGGAAAGGGTAAGGGTTATGGTTATGGTTAGGGATAGGGTTAGGGGTTAGTGTGAGGGTTAGGGTTGGTGGTTAGGTTTAGGGTTAGTGATACGGTCAGGGTTAGGTTTAGGGTTAGGGTAAGGGTCATTGTTAGGTTTAGGTTTAGGGTAAGGGTAAGTGTTAGGCCTAGGGTAGGGTTAGGGTTAGGGTTAGGGTAAGGATTAGAGTTAGGGTTAGGGTACGGGTTAGGGTTAGTGTTAGGGTTTGGGTTAGGTTTAAGGTTAGTGTTAGGGTTAGGGTTAGGGTTAGGTTTAGGGTTAGGTATAGGGTTAGGGTAAGGGTAAGGGTTAGGGTTAGTGTTTCGGTTAGGGAAAGGATAAGGGTTAGATGTAGGTTTAGGGTTAGGGTTAGGGGAAGGATTATGGTTAGAGTTAGTGTTAGGGTGAGGGTTAGAGTTAGGGTTAGGGTTGGGTTAAAGTTAGGGTTTGGGTTAGGGTAAGGGTAAGGGTTAGGGTTAGGGTTAGGGTTGGGTTAATGTTAGGGTTAGGGTTAGGGTTAGGGTTCGTGTTAGGGTTAAGATTTGGGTTAGGGTTAGTGTAAGGTAAGGGTTAGTGTTAGGGTTAGGTTTAAGGTTAGGGTAAGGGTAAGGGTTAGGTTCGGGTTAGGGTTAGGATTAGGGTTAGGGGAAGGGTTAGGATTAGGGTTAGGGTTAGGGAGGGGTTAGGGTAAGCGTAAGTTTTAGGTTAGGGGTAGGGTTAGGAAAAGGGTAAGGGTTATGGTTATGGTTAGGGATATGGTTAGGGGTTAGTGTGAGGGTTAGGGTTGGCGGTTAGGTTTAGGGTTAGTGTTAGGGTCAGGGTTAGGTTTAGGTTTAGGGTAAGGGTAAGCGTTAGGGTTAGGTTTAGGGTTAGGATAAGGGTAAGTGTTAGGCCTAGGGTAGGGTTAGGGTTAGGGTTAGGGTAAGGATTAGAGTTAGGTAAGGGTTATGGTTAGGGTTAGGGTTAGGGTTAGTGTTAGGTTAAGGGTTAGGGTTAGGGTTAGGTTTAGGGTTGGGGTTAAGGTTAGGTTTAGTTTCGGGTAAGGGTAAGGGTTAGGGTTAGGATTAGGGTAAGTGTTAGTGTTACGGTTAGGGTTAGGGGTTAGTGTTAACGTTTAGGGTTATGGTTAGGGTTAGGTTTAGGGTTAGGGTTAAGTTTAGGGTAAGTTTAAGTGTTAGAGTTAGTGTTAACGTTAGGGAAAGTGTAAGGGTTAGCGTTAGGGTTTGGGTTTGGGTTAAGGTTAGAGTTAGTGTTAGGATAAGGGTAAGAGTTAGGGTTAGGTTTAGGGTTAGGGTTAGGGTAAGGGTAAGGATAAGGGTTAGGGTTAGGGTTAGGGTAAGAGTAAGGGTTAGGGTGAGTATTAGAGTTAGGGTTAGGGTAAGGGTTAGGGTTAGGTTAGGATTAGGGTTAGTTTTAGGGTTAGGGTTAGGGCAAGGGTAAGGGTTAGGGTTAGGGTTATGGTTAGGTTAGGGTTAGGGTTATGGTTAGGTTAGGGTTGGGGTAAAGGTTAGGGTTAGGGTTAGGGTAAGGGTAAGGGTAAGTGTTGGGGTTAGGGTTAGGGTAAGGATTAGGGTTAGGGTTAGGGTTAGGGTTAGGGTAAGTGTAAGGCTTAGGGTTAGGGTTAGGGTTAAGGTTAGGTTTAGGGTAAGGGTTAGGGTTAGGGTTAGAGTTAGCATTAAGTTTAGGGTTAGGTTAGGGTTAGGGTTATTGTTAGGGTTAGGATTAGGGTTAGGGGTTAGGGTTAGCATTAGGTTTAGGGTTAGGGTTAGGGTTAGGGTTAGGGTTAGGGTTAGGGTGAGGTTTAGGGTTAGGGTTAGGGTTAGGATTGGGGTTAGGGTAAGGGTAAATTTTAGGGTTAGGTGTAGGGTTAGGATAAGGGTAAGGTTTAGGGTTATGGCTAGGGTTAGGGTTAGAGTTTAGGGTTAGGTTTAGGGTTAGGGTTATGGGTTAGGGTTAGAGTTAGGGTTAGGGTTAGAGGTTAGGGTTAGGGTTAGGTTAAGGTCATGGTTAGGGTTAGGGATAGGGTAAGGGTAAGGACTAGGGGGAGGGTTAGGGTTAGTTTAAGGGTAAGGGTTAGGGTAAGGGTTAGGTTTTACGGTTAGGGTTAGGGTTAGGTTTAGGTTTAGAGTTACGGTTAGTGTAAGGGTAAGGGTTAGGGCTAGGGTTAGGTTTAGGATTAGGTTTAGGGTAAGGGTTAGGGTGAGGGTTAGAGTTAGCATTAAGGTTAGGGTTAGGTTAGGGTTAGGGTTAGGGTTAGGGTTAGGATTAGGGTTAGGGTTAGGGTAAGGGTTAGGTTAGGGTTAGGGTAAGGGTATGTGTTAGGGTAAGGGTAAGGGTTAGGGTAAAGTTTGGGTTAAGGTTAGGGTTAGGGTTAGGGTAAGGGTAAGGGTTAGGGTTAGGGTTAGGTTTAGGGTATGGGTTAGGGTTAGGGTTAGGTTTAGGGTTAGGTTTAGGTTTACGGTTAAGGGTAGGGTTAGGGTTAGGGTAAGGGTATGTATTAGGGTTAGGGTTAGGGTTAGGGATAGCATTAGGGTAAGGGTAAGGGTTGGGGTTAGGGTTATGATAAGGGTAAGGGTTGGGGTTAGGGTTAGGTTTAGGGTAAGGGTTAGGTTTAGGTTTAGGGTAAGTGTAAGGTTTAGGGTTACAGTTAGGGTTAGGGTTAGGGTTACGGTAAGGGTTAGGGTTAGGGTAAGTGTATGTGTTAGGTTTAGGGTTAGGGTTAGGGTTAGGGTTAGGGTTAGGGTTAGTGTTAGGGTTTGGGTTAGGTTTAAGGTTAGTGTTAGTGTTAGGGTTAGGGTTAGGTTTAGGGTTAGGTATAGGGTTAGGGTAAGGGTAAGGGTTAGGGTTAGTGTTACGGTTAGGGAAAGGATAAGGGTTAGATGTAGGTTTAGGGTTAGGGTTAGGGGAAGGATTATGGTTAGAGTTAGTGTTAGGGTAAGGGTTAGAGTTAGGGTTATGGTTGGGTTAAACTTAGGGTTTGGGTTAGGGTAAGGGTAAGGGTAAGGGTTAGGGTTAGGGTTAGTGTTAGGGTTAGGTTAAGGGTTAGGGTTAGGGTTAGGGTTCATGTTAGGGTTAAGATTTGGGTTAGGGTTAGTGTAAGGTAAGGGTTAGTGTTAGGGTTAGGTTTAAGGTTAGGGTAAGGGTAAGGGTTAGGTTCGGGTTAGGGTTAGGATTAGGGTTAGTTTTAGGTAAGGGTAAGGGTTAGGGCTAGGGTTACGGTTAAGGTTAGGGTTCGGGTTAGGTTTCTGGTAAGGGTTAGGGTTAGTGTTAAGGTTAGGGTTAGGGTTAGGGTTAGGGTTAGGGGTTAGGGTAAGGGTAAGTGTTAGAGTTAGGGTTAGGGATAGGGTAAGGGTATGTGTTAGGGTACGGGTTAGGGTTAGGGTTAGGTTTAGGGTTAGGTTTAGGGTTACGGTTAAGGTTAGGGTTAGGGTTAGGGTAAGGGTATGTATTAGGGTTAGGGTTAGGGTTAGGGATAGCATTAGGGTAAGGGTAAGGGTTAGGGTTAGGGTTATGATAAGGGTAAGGTTTGGGGTTAGGGTTAGGTTTAGGTTTAGGGTAAGGGTTAGGTTTAGGTTTAGGGTAAGTGTAAGGTTTAGGGTTACAGTTAGGGTTAGGGTTAGGGTTAGGGTTAGGCTAGGGGTTAGGGTAAGGGTAAGTGATAGGGTTAGGGTTAGTGTTAGGATAATGGTAAGGATTAGGGTTAGGGTTAGGGTTATGGGTTACGGTTAGGGTTAGGGTTAGGGTTAGGTTAAGGTCATGGTTAGCGTTAGGGTTAGGGTTAGGGTTAGGGTTAGGGTAAGGGGAAGGGGTTATGGTTAGGGTTAGGTTTAAGGTTAGGTTTAGGGTTAGGGGTAGTGTTAGGGTAAGGGTTAGGGTTAGTGTTAGGGGTAGGGTAAGGGTTAGGTTTAGGGTTAGGGTTAGGGTTAGAGTTAGGTTTAGGGTTAGGGTAAGGGTAAGGGTTAGGGTTATGGTTAGGTCAGGGTTATGTTAAGGGTTAGGGTTAGGGGTTAGGGTTAGGGTTAGGGTTAGGATTAGGGTAAGGGTTAGGGTAGGGTTAGGGTTAGGGTAAGGGTTAGGGTTAGGGTTAGGGTAAGTGTTAGGGTTAGGATTAGGGTTAGGGTTAGGGTAAGCGTTAGGGTTAGGGTAAGGGTAAGTGTAAAGTTTAGGGTTAGGGTTAGGGTTAGGGTAAGGTTTAGGGTTATGGTTAGGGTTAGGGTGAGGGTAAGTGTTAGGGTTAGTGTAAGTGTAAGGTTAAGGTTTAGGGTTAGGTTTAGGGTTGGGGTTACGTTTAGGGTCAGGGTTAGTATAAGGGTAATGGTTAGAGTTAGGTTTAGGATAAGGGTAAGGGTTAGGGTTAGGGTTAGGGGTTAGGGTTAGGGTTAGGGTTAGAGTTCGGGTGAGTTTTAGGGTTAGGGTTAGGGTAAGGATAATGGTTAGGGTTTGGGTAAGGATAATGTTTAGGGTTAGGGTTAATGTTACGTTTATGGTTAGGGTTAGGTTTAGGGTTAGTGTTAAGGAAGGGTAAGGGTTAGGGTTGTGGTTAGGGTTAGGTTTAGGGTTAGATTTAGGGTAAGGTTAAGGGTTAGAGTTAGGTTTAGGGTAAGGGTTAGAGTAAGGGTAAGTGTTAGGTTTAGGGTTAGGGATAGGGTTAGGGTTAGCGTAAGGGAAAGGGTTAGGGTTAAGGTTAGGGTTAGGGTTAGGTTTAGGGTTAGGGTTAGGGTAAGGATAAGCGTTTAAGGTTAAGGTTAGGGTTAGGGTTAGGGATAGGGTTACGTTTACGTTTATGTTTAGGGTGAGGGTAAGGGTAAGGGTCAGGTTTAGGGTTACATTTAGGTTTAGGGTTAAGGTTAGGGTTAGGGTTAGGGTAAAGGTAAGTGTTAGGGTTAGGGTTAGGGTTAGGGTAAGGGTTAGGGTTAGGGTTAGGGTTAGTGTTAGGGTAAGAGTATGTGTTAGGGTTAGTGTTAAGTTTAGCTTTAGGGTTAGCGTTAGGGTAAGGGTAACTGTTAGGAGTAGGGTTACGGTTAAGTTAAGGGTAAGGGTTAGCGTTAGGGTAAGGGAAGGGTTAGGGTTCGGTTAGGGTTAAGGTAAGGATAAGGGTAAGTTTTAGGGTTAGGGTTAGGGTTAGGTTTAGGTTTAGGTTTAGGGTAAGGGTTAGGGTTAGGGTTAGGGTTAGGGTAAGGGTTAGGGTTAGGGTTAGGGTTAGGGTAGGCTTTACAATAAGGGTAAGTGTTAGGGTTAGGGTAAGGATTAGGATAAGTGTAAGGGTTAGGGTTAGGGTTAGGATTAGGGTTGGGGTTAGGGTAAGGGTAAGTGTTACGGTTAGGGTTAGGTTTAGGGTTAGGGTTAGGGTTAGGGTAAGGGTAAGTGTTAGGGTTAGGGTTAGGGTTAGGGTTAGTGTTAGGGTAAGGTTAAGGGTTAGAGTTAGGTTTAGGTTTAGGGTTAGAGTAAGGGTAAGTGTTAGGTTTAGGGTTAGGTATAGGGTTAGGGTTAGCGTAAGGGAAAGGGTTAGGGTTAAGGTTAGGGTTAGGGTTAGGTTTAGTGTTAGGGTTAGAGTAAGGATAAGCGTTTAAGATTAAGGTTAGGGTTAGGGTTAGGGATAGGGTTAGTGTAAGGTTAAGGTTTAGTGTTAGGGTTAGGGTTTGGGTTAGGTTTAGGGTTGGGTTAAGGTTAGGGTTAGGGTTAGGGTAAGGGTAAGGGTAAGGGTAAGGGTAAGGTTTAGGGTTGGGGTTAGGGTTAGGGTATGGGTAGGGTTAGGGTTAGGGTTAGTTTTAGGGTTACGGTTAAGGTTAGGGTTAGATTTAGGGTAAGGGTATGTGTTAGGGTTAGGGTTAGGGTTAGGGTTAGGGTTAGGGTTAGTGTTAGGGTAGGGGTAAGTGTTAGGTTTAGGTTTAGGGTTAAGATAAGAGTAAGGGTTAGGGTTTGAGTTAGGGTTAGGGTTAGGGTAAGGTTAAGTGTTAAGGTTACGGTTAGGGTAAGGGTAAGTTTTAGGGTTAGAGTTAGGTTTAGGGTAAGGGTAAGTGTTAAGGTTAGGGTTAGGGTTAGCGTTAGGGTAAGTGTTAGGGTAAGGGTTAGGGTTAGGGTTAGGTTTAGTGTTCAGGTTAGGGTTAGGGTTAGGGTTAGGTTTAGGGTTAGGGTTAGGGTTAGGGTTAGGTGTAGGGTTAAGTTTAGGGTAAGGGTAAGGGTAAGGGTCAGGGTTAGTGTTAGGTTTAGGGTTAGGTTTAGGGTTAGGGTTAGGGAAAGGTCCGGGTTAGGGTTAGGGTTATGATTAGGGTTAGGTTTAGTGTTCAGGTTAGGGTTAGGGTTAGGGTAAGGGTAAGGGTTAGGGTTAAGGTTAGGGTTAGAGTTAGGATTAGTGTTAGTGTTAGGGTAAGGGTTAAGGTTAGGTTTAGGGTTAGGGTTAGCGTAAGGGTAAGGGTTAGGTCTTGGGTTAGGGTTAGGCTTAGGGTTAGGGTTATGGTTAGGTTTAGGGTAAGGATAAGGGGTAGGGGTAAGGTTAGTTTTAGGCTTAGTGTTAGGGTTCGTGTTAGGGTTAAGGTTAGGGTTATGGTTAGTGTAAGGGTAAAGGTTAAGGTTAGGATTAGGGTTAGGGTTAGGTTTAAGGTTAGGGTTAGGGTTAGGGTTAGGGTTAGGGTTAGGAAAAGGGTAAGGGTTATGGTTAGGGTTAGGGTTAGGTTTAGGGGTTAGAGTTAGGGTTAGGGTTAGCGGTTAGGGTTAGGGTTAGGGTTAGGGTGAGGTTTAGGGTTAGGGTAAGGGTAAGCGTTAGGGTTAGAATTAGGGTTAGGGTAAGGGTAAGTGTTAGGCTTAGGTTTAGGGTTAGGGTAGGGTTTGGGTAAGGATTGGGGTTACGGTAAGTGTGATGGTTAGGTTTAGGGTTAGGTTTAGGGTTGTGGTTAAGGTTAGGATTAGGGTTAGGGTAATGGTAAGGGTCAGGGTTAGGGTTAGGGTTAGGTTTAGGGTTAGGGTTAGGTAAAGGTACGGGTTAGGGTTAGCGTTAGGGTAAGCGTAAGGGTTAGGGTTAGGGTTAAGGTAAGGGTAAGGGTTAGGGATAGGGTTCGGTTTAGGTTTAGGGTTAGGGTTAGGGTTAGGTTTAGGGTAAGGGTAAGATTTAAGGTTAGGGTTAGGGTTAGGGTTAGGGTAAGGGTTAGGGTTAGGTTTAGGGTTAGGGTAAGGGTTAGGGTAAGGGTAATTGTCAGGGTTAGGGTTACGGTTAGGATAAGGGTAAGGGTTAGGGTTAGTGTTAGGGATAGGGGTTAGGGTTAGGGTTAGGATTAGGTAAAGGTTAAGGGTTCGGGTTAGGGATAGGGTTAGTGATACGTTTAGGGTTAGGGTTATGGTAAGGGCAAGGGTTAGGGTTAGTGTTAGGGTTAAGTTTAGAGTTAGGGTTAGGGTTAGGGTTAGGGTTAGGCTTAGGGTTAGGGTTAGGGTAAGAGTAAGGGTTCGGTTTGGGGTTATGCTTATGGTTAGGTTTAAGGTTAGGGTAGGGTTAGGGTTAGGTTTAGGGTAAGGGTTAGGGTTAGAGTTAGCGTAAGGGTTAGGGTTAGGGTTAGGGTTAGGGTTAGGGTAAGTGTTAGGGTAAGGGTTAGGGTTAGGGTTAGGTTTAGGGTTGTGGTTAAGTTTAGGGTTAGGGTTAGGATAAGTTTAATGGTTAGGGGTAGGGTTAGGGTAAGTGTTAGGGTTAGGGTTAGGGTTAGGGTTAGGGTAAAGGTTACGGTTAGGGTTAGGGTTAGGGTTAGGGTTAGGTTTAGGGTAAGTGTTAGGGTTAGGGTTAGGGTTAGGGTTAGGGTAAGGGTTACGGTTAGGGTTAGGGTTAGTGTTAGGTTTAGCCCTAGTGTTAGTGTAAGGTTAAGGGTTAGGGTTAGGGTTAGGGTTTTGGTTAGGTTTAGGGTTGGGTTAAGGTTAGGGTTAGGGTTAGGGTAAGGGTAAGGGTAAGGGTAAAGTTTAGGGTTAGGGTTAGAGTTATGGTATGGTTTAGGGTTAGGATTAGGGTTAGGTTGAGGGTTACGGATAAGGTTAGGGTTAGAGTTAGGGTAAGGGTATGTGTTAGAGTTAGGTTTAGGTTTAGGGTTAGGGTTAGGGTTAGTGTTAGGGTAGGGGTAAGTGTTAAGTTTAGGTTTAGGGTTAAGATAAGGGTAAGGGTTAGGGTTTGGGTTAGGTTTAGGGTAAGGGTAAGGGTTAGGTTTAGGGTAAGGCTAAGGTTTAGGGTTAGTGTTAGGGTTAGGGTTATGGTTAGGGAAAGGGTTAGGGTTAGGGTTAGGGTTAGGGATAGGGTAAGGTTTAAGGTAAGGGTAAGTATTAGGGTAAGTGTTAGGTTTAGGTTTATGATAAGGATAAGGGTTAGGGTTAAGGTTAGGATTAGGGTTAGGGTTAAGATAAGGGTAAGGGTTAGGGTTAGGGTTAGGGTTAGGTTAAGGTTTAGGGTTAGAGGTTAGGGTTAGTGTTATGATTAGGATTAGGGTAAGGGTTAGGGTTAGGGTAAGGTTAGGGTTAGTGTAAGTGTTAGGGGTAGGGTTAGGGTTAGGGTAAGGGTTAGGGTTAGGGTTAGGGTTAGAGTAAAGTTAAGTGTTAAGGTTAGGGTTAGGGTAAGGGTAAGTTTTAGGGTTAGAGTTAGGGTTAGGGTAAGGGTAAGTGTTAGGGTTAGCGTTAGGGTAAGTGTTAGGGTAAGAGTTAGGGTTAGGGTTAGGTTAGGGCTGGGGTTAAGTTTAGGGTTAGGGTTAGGGTTAGGGCAAGGTTAAGGGTCAGGGTTAGGTTTAGGGTTAGGGTTAGGGTTAGGGTTAGGGAAAGGTACGGGTTAGGGTTTGGGTTAGGGTTAGGGTTAGGTTTAGGGTTCAGGTAAGGGTTAGAGTTAGGGTAAGGGTAAGGGTTAGGGTTAAGGTTAGGGTTAGAGTTAGGATTAGTGTTAGTGTTAGGGTACGGGTTACGGTTAGGTTTAGGGTTAGGGTTAGCTTAAGGGTAAGGGTAAGGGTTACGTTTAGGGTTAGGGTTAGCCTTAGGGTTAGGGTTATGGTTAGGTTTAGGGTAAGGATAAGGGTTAGGGTTAAGGTTAGTTTTAGGGTTATGGTTAGGGTTCGTGTTAGGGTTGAGGTAAGGGTTACGTTAGTGTAAGGGTAAGGGTTAGGGTTAGGTTTAAGTTTAGGGTAAGGGTAAGGGTTAGGGTAGGGTTAGGGTTAGGGGAAGGGTTAGGATTAGGGTTAAGGTTAGGGTTGGGTTAGGGTAAGGGTAAGTTTTAGGGTTAGGGTTAGGGTTAGGAAAAGGGTAAGGGTTATGGTTATGGTTAGGGTTAGATTTAGGGGTTAGGGTTAGAGTTAGGTATAGGGTTAGGGTAAGGGTAAGGGTTATGGTTAGGGTTAGGGTTGGGTTTAGGGTTAGGCTAAGGGGAAGGGTTAGGTTTAGGGTTAGAGTTAGGGTTAGGTTAGGGGTTAGGGTTAGTGTTAGGGTTAGGATTAAGGTAAGGGTTAGGGTTAGGATTAGGGTAAGGGTTAGGGTTAGGGGAAGTGTTAGGGTTAGGGTTAGGGTTAGGTAAGGGTTAGGGTTAGGGTAAGGGTTATGGTTAGTGTTAGGGTTAGGGTTAGGTTTAGCGCTAGGGTTAGGGTAAGGGTAAGGGTTAGGGTTAGGGTTAGGATTTGGGTTAGGTTTAGGGTTGGGTTAAGGTTAGGGTTAGGGTTAGGGTAAGGGTAAGGGTTAGGATTATGATTAGGGTTAGGGTTAGGTTTAAGGTTAGGGTTAGGGTTAGGGTAAGTGTTAGTGTTAGGGTTAGGGTAAGGGTTAGGGTTTGGGTTAGGGTTAGAATTAGGTTAGTTTATGGTAAGGGTTAGGGTTAGGGTTAGGGTTAGGTTAAGGGTTAAAGTTAGGGGTTAGGGTTAGTGTTAGGGTTAGGATTAGGGTAAGGGTTAGGGTTAGGGTTAGGATTAGGATTAGGGTAAGTGTTAGTGTTAGGGTAAGTGGTAGGGTTAGGGTTAGGGTTAGGGTAAGGGTTAGGGTTAGGGTTAGGGTAAGGTTAAGTGTTAAGATTCGGGTTAGGTTTAGGGTAAGTTTTAGGGTTAGATTTAGGGTTAGGGTAAGGGTTAGGGTTAGGGTTAGGGTTAGGGTTAGGGTAAGTGTTAGGGTAAGGGTTAGGGTTAGGGTTAGGGTTAGGGTTGGGATTAAGTTTAGGGTTAGGGTTAGGATAAGGGCAGTGGTTAGGGTTAGGGTTAGGGTAAGTGTTAGGTTTAGGGTTAGGTTTAGGGTTAGGGTTAGGGCCAGGGTTAGGGTTAGGGTAAGGGTTAGGGTTAGGGTTATTGTTAGGGTTAGGTTAAGGGTTATGGTTAGGGTTAGGGTTAGGGTTAGGGTAAGGGTTACGGTTAGGTTTCAGGTTAGGGTTCGCATAAGGGTAAGGGTAAGGGTTAGGTTTAGTGTTAGGGTTAGGCTTAGGGTTAGGGTTATGGTTAGGGTTAGGGTAAGGATAAGGGTTAGGATTAAGGTTAGGTTTAGGGTTAGGGTTAGGGTTCGGGTCAGGGTTAAGTTTAGGGTTAGGGTTAATGTAAGGGTAAGGGTTCGGGTTAGGGTTTGGGTTAGGTTTAAGGTTAGGGTAAGGGTAAGTGTTAGGGTAGGGTTAGGGTTAGGGTTAGGGAAAGGGTTAGGGTTAGGGTTAGGGTTATGGTAAGGATTAGGGTTAGGGTAAGGATTATTTTTAGGGTTAGGTTTAGGGTAAGGATTAGGGTAAGGATTAGGGTTAGGGTAAGGGTTATGGTTAGGGTTAGGATTAGGGTAAGGGTTAGGGTTAGGGTTAGGATTAGGTTTATGGTTAGGGTTAGTGTTAGGGTTAGGGTTAGGGTCAGGGTAAGGATTAGTGTTAGGGTTAGGGTTAGGTTTAGCATTAGGGTTAGGGTTATGGTTAGGGTTAGGGTTGTGGTTAGGGTAATGGTAAGGGTTAGGGTTAGGGTTAGCGTAATGGTAAGGGTAGGTTTTGGGTTAGGTTTAGGCTTAGGGTTAGGGTTATGGCTAGGGTTAGGATAAGGATAAGGGTTAGGGTTAAGGTTCGGTTTAGGGTTGGGTTAGGATTGGGGTTGGGGTTAAGATTAGGGTTAGGGTTAGTGTAAGGGTAAGGGTTAGGGTTCGGGTTAGGGTTAGGTTTAAGGTTAATGTAAGGGTAAGGGTAAGGGTCGGGTTAGGGTTAGGGTTAGGGTTAGGGGAAGGGTTAGGGTTAAGGTTAGAGTTAGGGAGGGATTAGGATAAGCGTAAGTTTTAGGGTTAGGGGTAGGGTTAGGAAAAGGGTAAGGGTTATGGCTATGGTTAGGGTTAGGGTTAGGGGTTAGTGTGAGGGTTAGGGTTGGCGGTTAGGTTTAGGGTTAGTGTTAGAGTCAGGGTTAGTTGTAGGGTTAGGGTAAGGGTAAGTGTTAGTCCTAGGGTTAGGGTTAGGGTTAGGGTTAGGTTTAGGGTTGGGGTTAAGGTTCGGGTTAGGGTTAGGGTAATGGTAAGGGTCAGAGTTAGGTTTAGGGTTACGGTAAGGGTAAGTGTTATGGTTAGGGTTAGGGTTAGGTGTTAGGGTTAGGGTTAGGGTAAGGGTAATGGTTAGGATTAGGATTACTGTTATGGTTAGGGTTAGGGTTAGGGTTAGGGTTAGGGTTAGGTTTAGCGCTAGGGTTAGGGTAAGGGTAAGGGTTAGGGTTAGGGTTAGGTTTCGGTTTGTGTTAAGGTTAGGGTTAGGGTTAGGGTTAGGTGTAGGGTTAGGGTTAGGGTAAGGGTAAGGGTCAGGGTTAGGGTTAGGGTTCGGGTTAGGTTTAGGGTTAGGGTTAGGGAAAGTTGCGGGTTAGGGTTAGGGTTACGGTTAGGTTTAGGGTTAGGTTTAGGGTTAGGGTAAGGGTAAGGGTTAGGTTTAGGGTTAGGGTTAAGCTTAGGCTTAGTGTTAGGGTTAGGGTTAGATTTAGGGTCAGGTTTAGGGTTAGGGTAAAGGTAAGGGTTAGGGTTAGGATTAGGGAAACGGTAAGGGTTAGGGATAGGGTTAGGGTTAGGGTAAGGATTAGGGTTAGGGTTAGTGTGAGGGTAAGGGTTAGGGTTAGGGTTAGGATTGGTTTAAGGTTACGGTTAGGGTTAGGGTAAGAGTAAGGGTTAGGGTTAGGGTTAGGGTTAGGGTTAGGGTTAGGGTTAGCGTTAGTGTTAGGGTAAGGGTAAGGTTAAGGTTTAGGGTTAGGGTTAGGGTTAGGGAACGGGTAAGGGTTAGGGGTAGGGTTAGGGTTAGGTTTAGGGTTAGGGTTAGCGTTAGTGTTAGGGTAAGGGTAAGGTTAAGGTTTAGTGTTAGGGTTAGGGTAAGGGTAAAGGTAAGGTTTAGGGTTAGGGTTAGGGTAACGGTAAGTGTTAGGTTAGGGTTAGGGTTAGTGTTAGGGTAAGGGTTAGGGTTAGGTTTAGAGTTAGGGTTAGGGTAAGGGCAAGGGTTAGGTTTAGGGTTATGGTTAGGTTTAGGATTAGGATTAGGGTAAGGATAAGCGTTAGGGTTAAGGTTAGGGTTAGAGTTAGGTTAGGGTTAGGTTTAGGGTTAGGGTTAGGGTTAGGGTAAGGGTTAGGGTTAGGATTATGGTTAGGGTTAGGTTAAGGGTTAGGGTTGGGGTAGGGTAAGGTTTAGGACTAGGGTTAGGGTAAGGGTAAGGGTTAGATTTAGGATTAGGGTTAGGTTTAGTGTTGGGTTAAGGTTAGGGTTAGGGTTAGGGTTAGGCTAAGGTTAAGGGTTAGGGTTAGGGTTAGGGTAAGTTTTAGGGTTAGAGTTAGGGCTAGTGTTTGGGTTAGGGTTAGGTTTAGTGTTACGGTTAGGGTAAGTGTTAGGGTAAGGGTTACGGTTAGGGTTAGGTTTAGGGTTGGGGTTAAGCTTAGGGTTAGGGTTAGGATAAGGGCAATGGTTAGGGTTAGGTTTAGGGTAAGTGTTAGGATTAGTGTTAGGGTTAGGGTTAGGGTTAGGGCCAGGGTTAGGGTTAGGTTTAGGGTTAGGTTTAGGGTTAGGGTCAGGTTTAGGGTTCGGGTAAGGAGAAGGGTTAGGGTAAAGGTTAGGGTTAGGGTTAGGGTTAGGGTTAGGGTTACGTTTAGGGTTAGGGTTAGGGTAAGGGTAATGGTTAGGATTAGGATTACTGTTATGGTTAGGGTTAGGGTTAGGGTTAGAGTTAGGTTTAGGGTTAGGGTTAGGTTTAGCGCTAGGGTTAGGTTAAGGGTAAGGGTTAGGGTTAGGGTTAGGTTTCGGTTTGTGTTAAGGTTAGGGTTATTGTTAGGGTAAGGGTAAGGAATAGGGTTAGGGTTAGGGTTAGGGTTTGGGTTAGGGTAAGGGTTAGGGTTAGGTTTAGGGTTACGGTTAAGGTTAGGGTTAGTGTTAGGGTACAGGTATGTGTTAGGGTTAGGGTTAGGGTTAGCGTTAGGTTAGGGGTAAGGGTTAGGTTAAGGGTTAGGTTGAAGGTAAGGGCAAGTTTTAGGGTTAGGGTTAGGGTTAGGTTTAGGGTAAGGGTAAGGTTTAGGGTTAGGGTTAGGTTTATTGTTAGGGTAAGGGTTAGGGTTAGGGTTAAGGATAGGGTAGGGTTTAGGGTAAGGGTAAGTGTTAGGGTTAGTGTTAGGGTTAGGATAAGGGTAAGGATTAGGGTTAGGTTTAGTGTTAGGGGTTAGGGTTAGGATTAGGGTTAGGGTTAGGTTTAGGGTTAGGTTTAGGTTAAGGGTAAGGGTGACGGTTAGGGTAAGGGGTAGTGATAGGTTTAGGGTTAGGGTTAGGGTAATGGCGAGTGTTAGGGTTAGGGATAGGTTTAAGTTTAGAGTTAGGGTTAGGGTTAGGGTTAGGTTTAGGGTTAGGGTTAGGGTAAGGGTAAGGGTTAG